>DWCF01004903.1:0-15338 GCA_018230265.1 Delias oraia | reverse complement strand
TATCAGAATAGGAACATTTTGAGCTTGAATTAGCATAGCCATAGTAAAGACCAACCAGATTTATAAAATATGTCTAAGGATTTAATGAGAAAGTCCAAAAAGCACTGTACCAGAAAGCACAGTAGCTGCAAGACGGAAGAGTCTTACTGACTTAGTCTTGTCCTTGCTCAAGTCTTACACGGTCGGTCTTGGTCTTGCTAAAATTAGGCGTTCTTGGTCTAGGTCTTGCATATGGGCAACACTACTTTCATTATTGTCTTTTGAATGCGACTAGACTACCATTTTCGTATTGAAGAATAAACCATTAGATACATATATTAATTCGTAAACCACAAAAGTCTGATTGAAAAATTTAATATGTTGGTATTTCATTGAATATATAACCCTGTACAATATTCTTTCTTTTATAATTTACCTTTTCGTCGGCGATTATTGCGAAACGTTTAAAACAGGCAATAATTTAAGAATCCTCCGACAAATGATGCCATAAATTATAGTTAATAATACGCATGCCCAACATCATGTGCGGAAAGCTAATTGAATATTAATTTTGAAATAAATCTGGTTGAACGAGTTTATAGAGGTCACTTCACTGTTTAGGGTTCTTAACTTTAGGCGCAAATTATAAATTGTATTTCTTTGTAAAGGCTTGATTGTGGCCGGGCGGGTTTTAACACTGTATCCTTAGTGGAAAAGTCATGCTGAAGCGTATGTCCATGCATTCATTGAACTGGCTCATTCAGAGAGCTCGCTTTATTGAGTAATTGACTAAATATAGCTTACCGGAAGTGGTACATAAGCCAATAACACAACATATGGAAAATGGAGTTGGTGGTTCATGGGCGTCGGCAATCTCTAACCCAGACTTCGCTGAACGTTATAAAAAATTTTGCTTAATTATAATATCCAGATATGTAAGAGAAATCAATATCAAAATTATATTTTTTTTTTATGATTTCGCGGAAAACTGAGCAGGTCGGTTAATATGGTAAGAGAACACCGGCGCTCATGGACAACCTCTCCACAGTCTTCGCTTAGATTGTGTTATTATCTTTCTGTACCATATGTGGCAATCTAAATAATCATATAATGTTACTATATAACAAAATAATTTTATACGAAGTTCTGATTTATATTTTAAAATGTGCAATAACAGTATAATATATACTAGAAATGCGTAACTATTAGCAGTAATATTGTTTATAACTTTGTGGTTAAAATTAAATATTTCGACCTGAATTAAGCCTCTCTTATAGAGCGAGCCGAAGCCATCTCAGCCGGCGGTTCAAACACCTTCCGTTTCATCTAATTTATTACTTATATCTCAAGCACAAACGCGGTGAAACAGTTTGACAAGAAGACAAATTGACCGATTACCATTACCTGCTCATGGTGGTCCCATGCAAATGCACTCGTTATTACTTTCTTTGAAAAAGTAAAAGTATAATAGGTCACATTAATTGTAGAGAACGTACAAAGGATGGCAGATATTGTGATTTTTGCAACATTTGGGGACATTTTGTAGCTTTGGAAATGCTTTTGTCAATTCTCGCTTTGTCTTAGGTACCACTTGCGGTGTATTTGTAACAGTTGAACCAATTGTTTGAGGGAATGCATTTCAAGGCGTTCTTATTAATAACGAGTTGCCTGGGTACTGAAATGTAATGTTATATCTTGGGAATGGGAGATGATATCATGGAACGCATTACTGTATAGCTAAACTTAAATTTTAAAGTCATTATCTATATAGTTCTATATAAAATAAAAATCTTTGAATTGGTTATATATTATTCTAATATTCGATATATTTGGCTAAAATGAATTGTAGCTAAGTGGTTTAATAAGTCTGCCATGACGCGAGAGGTATCGGATTGGAATCTCGGTCCAGACAGTTATCAATTATAATTTATTCGGTCTCTGGATGGGATTGACAGTGGCCAGGCGAGTGTCTTAATACTATCGCACCCGTGGAAGTGATACCACAGACTTACAGATTCAGCGCCAAATGGTATTTGTACCCACTTGAAACGGTACTTATATGTTTCATTGAGTGAGTGAGGATATACGAGCCCCTTAAAAATTCTGCTAAAGCGGCGTAAAAGCCGACAACAACCAATGTGCAGATTGTGATGCGGTTGTCTATGACTGGCGGTGTTCTCTTAAGATATAGAAGATGCTGGTGGGCTGTACCGTTGTCCGCTATAACATAAAAAATTGTTACCTACTTGTCCTACATATTAATATTATAGGTTATAAGTTTGCAAAGTATATAAAGGTCTCATTTATATTAAAAAGGACGGCTTATACAAAAAACCGATGAAGATATATTTGAAATTCTTAAGATAAAATACAGTTGACTTTACACGAAACAAATTCAAAGCATTAAAAAAACTCGCATTTATCTTAATTCGTAGCAAAGCTGTAGTTTGCGTAATATGTTAGAAATTTATTCCCACCTCTTCCCGATGTAATAAATTGTCTATGTCACGATACAATTTCCTTTCTAAAGCATTCTCAATAATCACCAATCTGTGATTCAATTTATTTATAAACTGTGTCGTTTTATTGCCGTGAAAACCGCTGTCGAGGAGGCGCGCGAGTGTTCTGTCAGAGACAAGCTTGCATCCAAATACACGGAGGATTTAATAAATCCCTCTGCTAAGATGAAAAGCCGTCACAGATTATTTGATGCGAAATAATGCTCATATAATCACCATTAATATAATCACAATCAAATGATTGCTCTATTAAACGTTTTATTGCTATTAAATGTGTGTCTTTACATAGAAATATACATAGTTTAAAAGTAACTAAAGCATAATTTTGCTGTGCCAATGTTCTAATTAAGATGGTTCATCCGTAGAGATACCATGGGCTCACAGAATACTGTGAAATGGTACTTGTACCTACTGTATTTCGCTGAGTGAGTTTGGTTATCGAAGGCGAACTAAGCTAGCAACAAAACAAAAACGTGGTTGATGTCAGGCTTCTCTTCTATTTGTCCTTCAGGATCTGCCACCCTCTTGTAAGCTATATAATAAAAAGACTGTGCCATCTAGACTAGTTTTGCCCAAATGCAAGAACAAGTCCAAACTTAGGCAGTCTTGGTCTTGCGCCAATACACCTGGTATTGGTCTTGGTCTTACAGCTAGAGTCTTCCAAGTCTTGTAATTACCTATTAGACTATTGATACATATTTAAGTTTATTTCACATCTTAGAAAAACCTATCAGAATAGGAACATTTTGAGCTTGAATCAGCATAGCCACAGTAAAGACCCACCAGATTTATAAATGTCTAAGGATTTAATGAGAAATTTCAAAATTCACTGCCAAAAAAAAATAACTGCAAGAGTCTTACACGGTCAGTCTTGGTCTTACTAAAATTAGGAGGCCTTGGTCTTGTTCTTGCAAAAGTGCAAAACCATGACTTAGTTTGGGCAACATTGATCTAGACTAAGTAATTCCTATGATCTTCATTTAGGACTCTTTTCTAATATAATTTTGAATTCGTGGAAACTCATAGGCGTAACAAAAAAGAAGTTATAACACTCAATAATTGTGAATCGAGAAATGCGGCAAACTCAATAAATTCTGAATAAAACTCTGGACTACATTATGTAAACCAACTTTTAATAGACTCTTCGCGGTCTTAACATTAAGCATCTCTTTCGGTTCATCAGTCGGCCAACTAATTAGTTCGTGTCACTACAATAATATACAATGAACGTAAGCCCCGGCCGTCGCATAAATCGCTCAACACTCGCGAGTAATGTTTTGTATAGAGTTTTCTTTCGACGGAACAAGCGCGGCCTGAATCTAGTAAATTAATGTTAGGAAATGATAATGCAGACGGGCCGTTCTAAAATTGTATAGGGTTTACAAAGAACTGTATTAGTTCGTCTAGAATAGTGTTGCCCAAATACAAGTCCCAGAGCACCTAATTTCAGCAAGAGCAAGACTGACCGAGTTAGACTTGAGCAAGAACAAGACGAAGCCTGCAAGACTCTTTTGTCTTGCAGCAATTTTTTCGGCAGTGATTTTAGGAGTTTCTCATTGAATCATTAGACATATTTTATAAATCTGGATGATTTTTACTATGGCTATGCTAATTCAAGCTCAAAATGTTCCTATTCTGATAGGTTTTTCTAAGATCTGAAATAAACTTTAATAAATATCTTGTACTTTAATAAATCTATTAGGTAAATTCAAGACTTGCAAGACTCTTGCTGCAAGCCCAAGACCAAAACTGAGAGCGCAATGCCAAGACCAATAACAGGGGTATTGGCGCAAGACCAAGACTGGCTAAATCTTGAATTTGGGCAACACTAGTCTAAAGTAGTTACCTACATGAGCTGTATCGCTTGTGCAGTTACCTACATTAACATATAACATAGATTTTTTTTTGTAGTAGAGCAGACAACGGAGCAGGTGGGTCTCCTATAAGGTAAGAATACACCGCCGCCCATGGACAACCGCGCGACAGTCCGCGTATTGGTTGTGTTGCCGGCTTTTTACGCCACTTAAACGGCGTTAATGCTGATCAAGGTCCATGCGCGGTGGTGATTTTTTATCATTTCTTCATCATCATCATCACTTCAGTCTTTGGACGTCCACTGCTGGACATAGGCCTCCTCTTCGGACCTCCATGCATACCTGTCGGAGGCGACCTGCATCCAGCCTCTTCCGGTGACCTTTAAAAGTAATAGGTCCACCTTGTGGGTGGCTCTCACTTTTCCATCTACCATCAGCCATCTTCTCCACGTGTAATGTGGCCTGTCCATTGCCACTTTAGCTTGCTAACTCTTACTTGACAAAAATAATATTTGTAATACATATATGTGTTTTAGTAGAAATATCTGTAAATACATCAAGAACTATCCCAGAAATGCTAATACACAGCTTCTAGTGTTTCGTAAACTTGGCAGAATCGTGACAAGAACCGAGCGGCCTGTAAGCGTCACTCACGACATTTCAAAACAAACTATGCGCAGGCGTCTGATAGTTTTTTCGCGGATTTCAACGTATTTGTTTATGTTTTGATTAGCCGCATCGTATCTACAATAGACTTACTCGAGATTATTCGAATTTTATTCTGCTTTAACGATCAATTGCTCTATAGAATAAACTGATTAATTTTGATATTTAATCATTATTTATAACCATGTCGTGATCTGTTAAATTATATTTTAAGAGCCACGTGGCCGTCAGTTGGTTATGGACTACGGTGACGTCACAGATACAGGTGAAGAGAATTTATGGCTTTTTTATTCCACTGATGTGCATTTCCTGTTGCAAATACGTGACAGATCATTTTAGAAAATATATTATATATGTAGCATGTGGTTCTTCTATATGGTAAGCGAACACCGCCGCCCATGGACACCTGCACCACAGTCCGTGCATTGGTTGTGCCGGATTTTTACGCCACTTAAACGGCGTTTTAGAGCCTCCGATATCCTCATTCACTCACTCAGCGAAACAGTAGAAGTACTGCTTCACGCTGAGTATTCTGTAAGCCCGTGGTATCACTTTGGAAGAGCCAGGGCAATTAGTGCGTATATGCTTCAGTATACCTCTCCCACGGGCCCTCCACAATTCACTATTTTAAGTAATGTGTAATATATTTCCAAATTTGCTTACAAATTCCAGAATCCTCATTCAAACTAATATACCTGACCCTAATACAGAGCCTCCTAATAACTGACGCAATGATGTAATTACTGACAGATTTATACATCAATGCCGATGAAGTACCAATTAAAACGGAGCAGATAAGATATCATTTCGTAATTGGTTCATTATAGTCAGCTGAGCTGGGCGGGGCAAACATGCCTACTTAGGCATAACTATAGATGTTGCCTGCAAGGCTGTGTGTTACATATATGCGACTCATATTAAACAGAACAGTTCGGCGGACTGAAAGAGAACTGATAGTTATCTTTAGGGTAAATTCAGTTGGTAAGTATTGTATAATGCCCTTTCTGTTAAAAATTCTATAAAAAAGTATTATTTTTTAAACTGAATACAAAATTGCCACAACCTTACTTTCTTTGTAGAAGAATGTTTGAGTGTTATACAAACAAATATAACCATTTTTTAATTTGGTTTATAATATGCGTTAAAACTTTAAAAAACTTAGTTATGTCAAAATTTTCATAATCATTACAAGCATTTTTTTTTGGTTTTACTTTTGTGTGGGGAAGAGTGTTAAGACAGTCATATGGCCATTGTCAAACCCTTCCAGAGACTGAATACATTATAAAAATTATAATTGTGATTGGGTTGGGATTCCAACCCGATATACACTTCGTGGTAGACTTTTACAACCACTTACGAGACTGTCAAAATCGTACATTCACTTTTCAGCTGTCCCTAACAATTGTTATACTTATATGTTAATTAATTTGAGGCCTTGATCAGTTAAAATTATGGCGCACTGTCTGTATTAGTATGTGATATACATATTATATGAAGAAACCACAGTTTTTTTTAGTATAGCATGCAGCGGAGGAGGTGGGTCTCTTATATGGTAAGAGAACACCGCCGCCCATGGAGAACCGTCATTGACACAGACACAGTCCGCGCATTGGTTGTGTTGCCGGCTTTTTATACGCCACTCAAGCGGCGTATTTAAGGGCCTCCGATATCCTCACTAACTCAGCGAAACACAGTACAAGTTCCGTTTCACGTTGAGTATTCTGTGAGCTCGTGGTATCACTTCGAACGAGGCGGCGCAATTATTACGTGCACATATGCTTCAGCATGTCTCTCCCACGGGCTATGATAATATTGGTATTGTATATCGCGTATCAGACGTCAGAAAGGAACTATTAATAAAACCATCAATCTGCTATTGGCGGTTTAATTGCACATTGTTTTAAAAGTTAGGGAAAGGAAACGCAACGATATTTTTTCCATATAACCATTAATAACTGTCAGTTTGTTGCTTTGACGCAGCCCTGGCTGGCTGTTTGGGGTAAGACTCGCTTGTTAGCCCGAATATGAGTTTAGTTTATAAAGAATTAACGATGCCAACTCAGTGCTAAGACTGGCTGACACAGCTCTTCGTGTTTTAATATATTGCAAGACTTAAGTCTTTTGTCGTTTAAATGCCAAAAATTTGTTACAATGAAGATACATATTTCTGATGTAATATAATATCCAAATATAAGACGAGCCGGTATGTCCACAAAACAATATATATATTTTTGATTATTATACGATATTTATTTATATACATAATTTATTTTATAATTCTATAAATAAAACATTATAATAAAACATATTATTATGAATTCTGTATAAGGATTTCAACAATTTTGAAAATGCAACACTGATCAAATGGTGATATTTTATCAGTATCCTAAAAGTGGAACCAAATTACAGTGGTATCACTTCGTTTGAATATTGACAAAAATCTTCCCACAATCAGCAATAGGAGTAACATCAAAAAATATACAAAATTAACCTGTTAAAAATAATTATATGTTCCAAATTTGTGGTTTATATTATGTAAAATATAAATTAATATAAATATAACAATAATATGTAAATTTTCAGAAAAGGATACATTCGGAATTGACTGGGTGGTCCTTAAAAATCGTTGATTCATCAGCTTTGCCGATTCACAACGAAGGAAATGGTAAAATATTAATTTAACTTATACCTTACTTATACAAGAAAAATTGCCTGAAAGACGCACGCGCTTTGGCAAAAGTAAATATTTGGAGAGAGATCACGTCTTTCTAGCAATATGGTATTGATCAGTTGAAGAATTAATGAAGTCGGTATGTCAACCCGCGTCACCCGAAGACTTTTCATGACCCTCTGGTATGTCTTCAACTTTAATGGAGGCTCTGCCAATTTCAACCGACACATTATACGTAGACACTTTTCAAAGCGAATAAATCACTAAATCGATCTTAAAGTCGAATTGGAATAATTTAAAAAATATAAGGATTCATTTTTTAATGAAAACAGTGGCGTACAAAATGGAGGCTTACGTAGGATAAGCGGTCCAACGCCCATGGACACTCCTAGCCCGTGCAGGGTCGTATACTCATCATATTACGTTAATATGCGGCGTCATGATTACATAATACTAATTTCCACTTTAATTCATCGTGACATTTTTATTTAAATTCATCCTAATTTTTCGATGTTTATCGTTCCACAACGAATCTTTTTTAAAGGCATTTTTTGCCATGCACCACTGCTCTGTAGAGGCAGATTGTTGAGGTCCAATCACACCATTATGACTCGGGTTCCTTGCAATAAGGCCGCAACGCACACGCAGTCAGCTGAGGCTAAGAGTTTCCATGGATTACCTATCATATGTGAGTCTTCTGTTCATTTGCCTCGTATTTTATTTAAAAATAAATTTCAATAAATAATTGTCAAAGTATCTATCAATTTACTATATCTTTCACAAGTTCAGAAGTTTAATACAGACCCTTTAAATTAGGAATCAAAATGATTCAAATAAATTATATGCTTTATATTTCATATAAGTATATATCTATCTATTATATATTATTTTATATTTATAATATTTTTTTATAATACATTTATTTAAGTCGTTAAATAATTTATTGCATAGTTAAAATTAAATTGCTATAAAAGATTGAAAACATTAATTAAGATTCTTTTAAGTGATAAACTACATAGGTTGAATTAAATTATGAATATTAGTCACTATTTAATTGATAAATTAAATATAAATTAATACATATTTTCATAAACAGAATGCTATACATTTTGAAAATGTAATTTTTTGTACGAAAACGGTTCACCTACGATAAGCACCTGTGGAAATCTCTAGCCCTTGCAAAACCGTGGGTTGCCGGCCTTTTAGTGTAAGTTATCTACATTTTTTAAAAAGAAAAAAAAATCGAAAAGATCGATGTCGTATTTGGTTTGGATTTTGGAAATATTTCTGTCTCAACAAAAACCTTTTTACATAAAGACTATTTAAATTTTCAAAATTGTTTTTCGCTACCAAGTGGAATCTATTTCCATCGAATTTGGCAATTTTTTAATTTTCCTAAATTTCCAATAAACTTTTACATTTAATGATTTTTCTGAGAGAAAAGAAATTCATCCCTAATTATAGGACATGAAGGTTTTATTTTGTTTAACCACAACTCCCATTGGATTCCTGATCAGACTGCCGACACTAAAGTTGTCTACAGACTATTTAAATTCCCTTTCGGTTCGTTGCTTCCCTGCTTTATACGGTGCCGTTAATTTTAGATTAATTGAATACACTCTGATTGAATCCATATAATAATGGACTTAAAATTGCTTTGTTCCACAGGAATATGTAGCAGCAACATACATATTTTCACCGTCGAACATCGAGGCAGAATACAAAGTGGCATTTGTATTACCTCGATGTTTCTCATTCCACAGCTGACAATTTTTAAAGCATTTTGTGTTGCGCATAATCTACAAATTGAGCGTACCTATCTTTTAAAGCTGGCAACGCACTCGCGACCCTGAAAAGGGCCCTGCTCCTGTCCTGCTCGTTTGACACCGGTTCCATAAATTAAAATATCTCTAAGTAATGTATAATGTACAACAACGTAGCGTTGGTTAGAACTTTTATAACTCATGATTGAATGGGTAGATTTTCATAAAATTTGGCATGGAGGTAGCTGATATATGGACTAAGATAAAGACTTCTTTCAATTCAATTAAAAAGATTGAGGGTAATATTTTTAGTGAATCTGTTTTCCGGCTTTTGGGGTCCATAATTAAGAACAACACGCCGTCCAGATTGCTTAGGTTAAGTCTTAATTGCTTAACATCTGGAAATAAATGATTCGACATCTATAGGTGTTGTCAATTTCAACTGTTAAGTTTCACTTAGCGTAGGTAGATCGTTAACTTTAAAATTAAACTCACAAATAAAGGATGTCTTACACCGATGACAGATGTTTTGACAGCTGAAAATTAATTGTGACGTCACGCTGTCGTCACAACCGGCTCGCCCAGGATATTTCCGTTTCCATGTCATTAATAAAATGAGAAATAGCCGAAATATTATCTATGGCATAATCGATACAGAAACAATTATAAGCACATCCATCAAAATTCTCAACTGTGCATCACAAAGGTGTTTCAACTCTTGTTATTAGATTCTAAAACCCACCCAAACTCGTCGATTTAGGGTTAAGAATCGATTAAAGAAATCAGCAGTTTATAGCTACAGAAATGTATGCCGTAATACCTGTGTATAAAGGCTAAAATTCCATATGTATTAAAAGAAAGTACTGTAAAATAACATTAGTGTTATATTTCGTCTGTCACAACGAGAACGTCAAAGTTCGAAGAGTAGTATTATAATTAATAGTCGGCGATACACTGACCTGGTAAACAAAAGCGGTGATAAATGGATTATAGGCTGATAGAAGAATGGATATCATTTCATAAGCGGTGCGTTGGATTATGAATAAAACATGTGTTGTGAGCAATTAGAAACTGAATTCAATATGGTTAGGCTAAAAAGTACAATTTCTAAGCTTTTGTTATATAAATGGAAGGAAACGAGCCGTAGGCTCACTTAGGGTTAGTGGTACTCCGCCCACGGACATCCTTAACCCTTGCTGAGCCGCGGATGCGTCAGCAACGCATCCGCGGCCTTTAAGGAATATGCGCGATCTTTCTCGAACGTCCAAATAGATCGTATATTTCCAGAGCCGCGGATGCGCTGCCAGCCTTTTAGAGATTAGTATATTATTTTTTTGAAGGTCAAGGTGAAGTGGGTTTGGTTATCATACCAATACTTCTGGTTTCACAAACATCGAGGTGATACAAAAGGCTTATCTAAGATGAGTGTTTCACCATCCATGTCCCTAAACCCATCTGGAACACGTGTGTGTTGCTGGCCTTTTGGGATAGGTATGCGCGTTATATGGATAGTATTATTAATTTCCTGGTATAGTTGATTTTGAGTTTGAAGGAGTAATAAGGCTTATGAAGTTTACCACATACATACATAGATACATCAGGGTTCCTAAATTTTGCTACAGGTAAATCTATCCTTGAAGTGTTTTGTCTTGTGATTGTTTCAAACAGAGAAACTTTTATGAGTTTAAAAGTTAACGAACTAAACGAGAACAGTGATTACATTTACAAAGTCTGTGTTTATCTGTTTATCTCTTTCGTATTAAAATGCATGGATTTATGTAAACTTGTTAGAAAAATATAGGGGAATTATCGTTTTGGGTGACTATAATTTAGGTTAACACTAAAAGCCCATTTTATCATACATCTGCATAATTGTTAAAATGATTTAACTTTAGACTATATGTTACAGTTGTTGGCAGTTTAACGTAATCAGAACACTTGTTCAACAGCCTTTTTTATGACCTCACAATTAATGACAAGTATTTGTCATGTCAAAATGACAATGACATGTCAGATGTTTAAAACTAACACCCTGTCATTACAAAGGCGATAGTGCTTTTTTGATTACGTATGACAATTTACATTCATGTGAACTGGGACACTTTCGCTTTAAGATATCCTATGATTAAAGATGGCCATAAATTAAAGACCGTTGGGTTTTTTACTATATAGATTTTATACTTAAACTTTTTAAGATAAAAACACGTTGAGTTTTAAACGATGAGATGCTTGTATGCAACAGAGCAGGTCTCTTTTATGGTAGAAGATCACCAACGTCCATGTGTAACCGTCTCTGAGTGCCTCAGAGTTCATCTTATAAGCATAATACGAAGAGAGTCGTATCGGGTATGATCGCAGTTTCGAATAATAAATTTATTATCTTTTAAGTCTTTGTAAGGACAGTGGTTGAGCGAGTGTTTTAACACTGTCTACGCTTCGGTTATGTTGTTGGTTTTTACGCCGGTTACAACTTACAGGGTATAATTTTTTTTATGGTATTGTATACCACGGAGTAGAAGAGTCTCCTATATAAGAGAACATCGCCGCCTATGAACAACCGCACCATAGTTCGCGCATTGGTTGTGTTGCCAGCTTTTTGTTAATTTTTTAGGAAATCAAATATCCTCATTCACTTAACCAAACACGGTATAATTACTGTTTCACGCTGGTATTCTGTGAGCCTGTGGAGGAGCCGGCCCAATATGCATAGGTATATATGAGTTTCACATGTTTCTGTAGCTATAGGTATGGAATAAAAAACCAACCCATAATTCAACGGAGCATTGATTTTCATCGAGACTAAAATTATCGCAGTGAAGCAAAAACCGCTCTTAAAAAGTATAAAATTAGCATTGGAGTAAATGGCAAATTTATTACGTGCTACCAAAATGTTCACCGCTCTTACCTACGCTCATAACTAAGATGGCTCTACACGTGTGGTTACGGAATCAAATTAAAATCATGTTTGATAAGATCGAGTGGCGGTTATGGAAATTTATGACTATATTACCTGCGCGGCCGCATCGACAAAAAGCTGGTTCGGGCCACGCAATTATTTATGGCCTCCGCAAATGATTATAGTTTACGACTGTGAGGATACGCCCGTGGCCTACGAACAGTAACGTTTAATGGAATAGGAAAGCGTGTCATTATTATAATTTGATTAATTTAATGTTGTTGCGAATCTGAGATGCACTTGCACCGAATAGATGCTTATAATAATTTCAAATATTAGAACAGCTAAGCCGTATTTGCCATTAAGAATGGCTTTTGTTTTTATCACGAGGAATGTTCTGAGAAGTTATTTAGTATACCTACCTACAGCTGAACTTCGTCATTGAACATTGAGGTAGAAGTTACCGTGTCACCTCCATGTTTGTTGTTCCACAACTAAGCGGTTTTAAAATATTTAGTACCGATACTTTTGAAATCAACTGCCTGTAGATTTCCAATCCACTACGACTTGGTTACCTACAAAGAAGAGTACATTGTCGATGGGCGCGTGTCCATGGTTCTCCTCTCTTCTTCTGATCAAGGCATTCAAATAAAATTCCTTTTTGCCTCCCTATTTTCATAAATGACGATTGAATTGTTTTACAGAGTATAGGAAGTAAAGTAATAGACAAAAATACTTTTTGTGATAAAATAAATGCCATGGCCTATTACTATGCTTTACCTGGGTAATTGATCATGTGCCCATGTGGCAGCAAACCAAGTAGAATAAAGAAGAAAGTTCACACGATCCTCATTTATGAGAATAAGAACAGAGGAACGTAGAGCCTACGTATGCCTGGAAATATTGTGGAAACGTTTGATAAACATAAAGTATAGAAGAAAGTATCCCCATTTCTCCATACCCGAGACGGGGAATAGACAAAAATGTGTGGCCGCAAAAGAAACAAATAAATCAGACAGATGACAATTTAAAGTGGTTAACCCACTAACTGTGACCATTTTAGATACTTTGATCAGATCTTGTCGAAACCGACCTTACCATGCACGAATCGAGCACATAGCAGTTCTAATCATATTCTATTAGGGCCGAATATTCATTGGCTTTTGATGAAATAGTGGGTGTTTGTTCTACAGCATTTAAAGTCGGGCCAAAGATTTATGTTTTTATTTATAAATTAATGATGCAGTGTGAGTAATCACCGTTATGCTAATTTGAAATTATCTCGAGTCGTAAAGATAAACAGAATTAATTTCGTTTAGAGTTTTGAGTATTTTTCTCAATCAACACGACTCAAGCTTTATATGAATTAACTGTAGTTTTTAAATTTACATTCAAATTTAAATTGCTAATTAATCAAAATTGTTACTTGTTAAAACTATCGTTGAAATTAAACTTATTTAGAAAATAATGAAAGGACCACGCTGGATGCTGGTCGCCTCCGACTGGTATTCATGGAAGTCCAAGGGAGAGGCTTATGTCCAGCAGTGGACGTCTTACGGCTGAAATTATGAAATTAAAGGTTTAGGGGGAACTTAAGGGTGGCTGTTGGTAGCTTCTGAGGAAATAGGAATAGCAAAAAAATAGGCTGAAGATAGTTATTTTATGTTATTTAATTGTTAATATAGAAAATAATTCAGAATAATGGCTATGTATTAATTGGTCTTATAAAGTATTATCGATTTACAGCTTTATTAGGTATAAATTCTATGTTTTATAATTATTTTATTTATATTAGAATATTTATTTACTTTAGAGCTTAGATGCTCGGATTTCTGTAAAATAAGGTCTTTTCTTCCGTATTATCTCGATCTTTACCGTTGCATAACTGAGCATTTTTAAGGCATTTTGTGCAGCGCACCACATGTCTGTGGAATCAGCTGCCTGCACAGGTATTTACAAATCAATACGATTTGGCTATCTTCAAAACAAGAATACGAAGTAATATCACGGGATGACAGAATACTCAGCGTGAACGGTACTTGTACTGTATTTCGCAGAGTGCGTGAGGATATCGGAGGTCCTAAAAGTGCCGCTTACCTTTTGTCCATTATAGAATAAAAATCATAGGCCTTAAATGCTGACCGCTTGTCCTAGGTTAGCCTCCTGCTCGTTTACCACCGTTTCCATTAAAAACTTTTGCTAATCATTAAATACAAAAACTGGTAGTTGTAATAGATTTTATTTAAACGATTAATTATAATGTTTATATTCGCACTTCACACGATACAAATGCTGTTCAATTTATAACCCGCTAATTCAATACTTAATAGACACCTGGCGCAGTACTTTACGATCTGTTAAGTCTTGCCCAAATTAACACGAAATAAAAAATGAGCGAAGCAACAAGATAAAAGTCTAAAAAGGCCCACGTCAAAACATTTGATTGTATTAATATTTATCGTTGCACCGCCGCAGGACGGCTCTCGGGGTGAGGGAAAAAAGTTTATCAATCCGCCTTTTAAGTAAACCGCGAATCTTTTGTATGCAGTTATTTATGACTGGGGAAACAATTGCAGCGAGTGTATTATATGACAATAACTGGAGCGTCGGACATGAGATTGAGATGTTTCCTGCTTTTTCGCTGATCGTTTTGTGATGAGGGGCGAGAAATCGGATGTAGTTTTTGTATGCCGTGTGAAATGTTTTAATCGTGAATAATATCATAATAGTTCACATTTTTTAGACAACGGAGAAGGCTCTCCGATGAGGTAAGAGATCACAGCCACCTATGAACATCGCCACAATCCACGCTTTGGTTGTGCTGCTGGCTTTTTGTTTAGAATTTCAATGACCTCCAATATCCCCACTCATTTTGTAATTTTGAGAATGACTTTGTGACACCGAGGTGAGTATTTCTTAATATATAATATTGATAATATATTGCTATATTGACAGGGGAAATAAAACACAGCTATTTTATTTTATTGTTAGTGTACCGTAAGCGTCAGCCTAACAACTTACTTATTGTCT
>DWCF01004902.1:0-15340 GCA_018230265.1 Delias oraia | reverse complement strand
GTACAGTAGATGTTTCTGCGATCACCAACCCGCCTGCCAAGCGTGGTGATTAAGGCAAATAACCCCTCTATGAATAGAAATTTACAAGAATAAAACGCGGCAATTCAACAAGTTTTTCAGATACCCAAAGTTTTTAGGCCTTTTTTGTAAATATTATTATTTTCTACGTGTTTAAATATTTATTGGACTGGACTTTATGTACATTGATAAATAGTTAAATAAACTATTCATCAAACGGCAGACTTTCTATATAATAAGGTAGATCAGTGTCAACTCACTAACTGATTTTAATTAATAAAATAATATGTTATAAAAAATTATTCAGATTATTAGCATTTAAGAAAAGCAATGAAGCAATAATTTATTAAAGTTTTATTAAAAATTACAACATTTCAGCTGCTGTCCATGTTTATTGAAGTTTTTCTAATAGTCCTGAGAGATATGTATTACTTCATCTTAAACTTACTAGGAAAAAAGGTTTGTTTTTAAGTTACAAGTTTTGCACGGTCTGTCGCTGTATTTGTACGGAACTTTGCCTCGAACGAAGATCTATAAGAAAGGATATAAAGTACGCAGACTTCAACTGACTGTATTTTTACATGTTAGACTGTATACATAAATATAAGAATTCAACACAATTTTTTTTAAATCATAGCTAACAGGAGCAGGAGCAGGTAGGTTTCCTATATGGTAAGCCGAACACCGCCGCCCATGTACAACCGCGCCATAGTCCGCGCATTCTTTGTGTTGCCGTTTTGTTACGCCACTCAAGCGGAATTAACTTAACTATTGTTATATACACTTCCTTTTTAATTAAATTTAAATATGTATATAAAAGTTTTCAACTATCATTTTAAATTTAATTAGATAAAGATTTTATTTATTTTAGTTTTAAATTTACACTTTTTTTAATATAATATATTTGTTTTAATTTCAGTTAATTCTAGGTGATCTGTTCACCATCGCTAATATTTTAACTGTTCAACTCATGCCATTGCTGTCTGTATGTGTAATGGCAGATATGTTACACAAGGAAGTGGTGTGTTTGCGTGAAATGCTGGCGTGCAGGCTCTACGAAGGCCGATTGGGTATATATTTTTTCTCTTTATAAGAAACTTTATGCAAATGAACTTTCTTTTTTAATTACTGACAAAGGAGCAGGAGGCTAACCTTGGGCAAGCGGTCCTCCGCCCGTGGACACCCCCAGCCCTTGAAAAACCGCGGGAGCGTTGGTGACCTATAAGAAATGTGTACGTTCTTTTTTTGAAGGTCCCCAGTAGTATTGATTTGTTAATACTCCTGCTGGCAGCTGATTCCATAGAGGTGGTGCGCGGCACAAAATATCTTAGTATTGATTTTTAGAAGTGACTTTATTTAATTATAAATCTGTATATTTATTTAATGCTGCTTGCGGAGGTATTTCTGAACCAATTCGACTTGGGGACCTTCAAAAATAGAGTACCTATTCCTAAAAGCTGGCAATACACTCGCGGTACACCAAGACTCGAGGGTGTCCATGGGGGAGGGCCGCTGATCATTTGCCTCTCGATATTTCATTCATAAATATCTATTTCTTTTTTTTACTTTTCATTTTGTTTTCTCCAGCTTCAAACATTGGAAGTAAACTAGTAAAGTATAAGTATCAAATATACCGATAAACACTAAAAAAAATTCATAAATGTATTTTTACTTACAAAAAGATATTTCAGTGAATCTATATAATATAATATCATTTAAAAATTTATATATATTTTTAAACATCAACATATTACAGGGATTCTGTATATCAATTAGTTCGGCATACTATTAATTAGAACAGAATATTTTCGTTATTCAGACTTTATTACCTTGTATACAAATACTGCTCAATTTACATAACAGGCTCCAATTTTAGATCATAACATTTGTT
Source organism: Delias oraia (assembly GCA_018230265.1). Lineage (NCBI taxonomy): Eukaryota > Metazoa > Arthropoda > Insecta > Lepidoptera > Pieridae > Delias > Delias oraia. Next base: position 13,431 of record DWCF01004902.1, on the reverse strand, counting down.
TTCTTGTATGATACTTATCTTTTTTTTTATTTGACTTATTTAGTTTTCACTTACAATCTTCCTGTTTGCCTTCTATAGGCAAAGATTTTAGATATAGTCTCTAGATATTATACAGCCTTCATCCGCTATATTTTTATTACATAAAATATAATTCTGAATGGCTTCTGCTTTTTCCTTTAACCAATTATTTTGGTCTATTAATTGTATGCCCTGCCCAGTCCCAGATTAGATTTCTGATTGTGACAGTGAAATCGTTTGTTTGTTATTTAATATTTCCATTTATAACTCTATCAGATGACTTCTTTGCTTCTTTTTTATGATGAAGCGTACAACTGGTAAGATAATACCACCGTACCATACACGACTACACAATCTGCGCTTTAGTTGTTTTGCTGGCTTTTTACACCATTAAGCGACATAATTTAAAGGGCCTCCGGTATCCTCGTTCACTCAGCGAAACACTGTACAAGTACCGTTTCACGCTGAGTGTTTTGTGAGCCAGTGTATCATTTCGGGCGAGTCTACCCAATTTGTGCGTCAGCATATGCTACAGAATGGCTCACCCTTGGGTGATGTCGAAGGCCCTTAAAAGTGCTGATTAAGCGGCGTATAAATCCGGCAACACAAACAATGCGTGGAATATGGCGCGGTTGTCTATGTATATTGTCTAGGGGACCCATCTGCTTCGTTGGCGCTACAGAAAAAAATAAATAAAACCACTTACCTACGAGGTTCTCAACTCACTCACTTTTTAATATGTATTTTCATCTTTATAAATATGTCTTACATAGATATAATATATGTATGTTACAGAAAAAAGAGAGCGTCGACCCGCGCAAGTTTTACTAGCATTGACGGAGGCTCGCAATCTGTCATTTTCACTTTTCCACATGTTCAACATAGACATGTCGCTACCGTTAAAGATGTTTAGCTTACTCATAACATACCTCATTATACTGCTACAGTTTGAGAAGGTTAAAAACAACTCGCTCGCGCAGAATTTACTCAATCAATAGGTATGTTTTAATAAAGATTTACCGTGTTTGCTAAAGCATTTTGTCTTTTATTTGTGTTAACTAAATTTACTGATTTTAATGATTTTGGTAGTATAGGATAGAAAAAAGCAGCACCTAACAATAACAGTTTTTTTATTATTATATAACGGAACAGGCAAAGTCCTTAATAATAGGAGATAACTTGAGTTATCTCGCGCCACAGTCCGCGCATTGCGTATGTTGCCGACTTTTCACGCCACTTAAGCGTTATATTTAATGCTCTCCGATATCCTCACTTACTCTGTGAAACACAGTACAAGTACCATTTCACGCTGAGTATTCTGTGTTCTCCCACGGGTATAACTTTTCTTTATATAGATAGAATTAGCGTCTTTGCTAAAGCATTTTGACTTCTATTTGTGTTAACTGAATTTGCGGATTTAATAATGATTATGGTAGTCTAATAAAGAAAAAAGCAGCATTTAAGAACGACACTTTTTTATTATTATATAACTGAGCAGGCGGAGTCCTTAATAATAGGAGATTACCATTGATATGTTAAAACTTGAATAGCTTTGACATCACGGAAGTTAACTATCAATATTTATAATACCCATAAAGATCTGTATTTATTTTTACATATGTACGTAATTGATAGAGTTACATTTTTTAAGAAAAGATATTAAGTAAAACAAATGTTATGTAAATTTATATATAATTGAAGGCGTATATTTGTAATTACGTCATTCAATATAAATGTAAGACAATGTTAATAATATTTTAGAGAAGGATTTTTACTTAAGCTGTATTTATTCTTTATTAGGTTGTTAAATTCTTGATAAGGTAGACAAGGGTATGTGGTTTGGGTCAAAGCGTTCCCTTACAGCCAGTTTATAGTCCCTTCAACGCTAAATTAAAAACATTACATTCACCTCATGTGGTGACACAATATTATTGAATTCTATTTGTTAATTTTATTACTAATCAAAATAAAAATCTGTAACATACTTAAATATAGCATGTTATGTTTTGTTATTTTATGATTAAATCTAAAAAGCACACAATAAGTTAAATAGTACACAGACTATAATGGACGTACTTAGTCACAGTAGGGTCACGGATGTGCTACTGGTCTTTAAGGGATAGGAACAGTGTTGTGAAGGTTCCCAAGTTGTATTTAAATAAATTGCCAGTACAATATAGTTTTGTAGGAAAATGGCAGAAATGCAAAATGTAATTATCTTTTTATATAAAAAAAGGTTTTGATTATTGGACCGGTTTAGAGATCGTTAAGCCAATAACGGCTTGGCACCACGCCAAGTGGATTCTTATAAAAAATTCATCAATCATCAAAGCTCGCTTTGAAAATTGATTTGATATGAATTCTCATATTGTGTACGAATGCTACTCGAATTACACATGTAATCGTGTAATAAACTGCATTGAAGTGTAATTATTTTCACGTATCTTGAGTTTGAACTACTGAGAGTAAAAAATCAGTTTTGTTTTTAGAAGGCTTATTTAAATGGCTAGAGAATATGATTATTTACAAAGGTTTCATGTTGTGAATTCAGAAGACATGTTAGTATACTTTTATACTCTAATGTTTATTCATAATAAACTTTAATAAGGTTAAGCTAACTAATATACATTTATTTAATAGTATTAAAAATATATCAAAAGTAAAATAGTTTAGCGGGCTTGTAAGCTACTGTAAAGTGATTGGTGGTAGGTACTGGGTTCGAACCCAGTCTGAATAAAAAATTACAATTTATTTGGAAGGTCTTAAAAGTGGCCGGGGAATGTTTAAACACTGTATTACTCGTGCTAGAGCCATGCTGAAGCATAATGTGTCGCATTAGTTGGGTCGGCCCGTCCCGAGTAATACCATAGGCATTGGTGTTACTCTGACTGAGTGACTGAATGAGTATTGGAGTCCCTTGAAATTATATCGCTTAGCAGCGGCAACTAAATAAAAGAGTTCCACCTGCTCCGTTGGCCGCAATACAACAGAAAAATACAAATTTATGTATTTAGTTTTTGCTTTCGTGAGTTAATCTATCAATTATTAGACTCCAATAGTGCTAGAGCTGTAAACAAAGTAATTTAATATAAGTTTAGAGAATACATATTGAAAACAAGGCCACAGAACTAATAAAATCTGTTTATTATAATCAAATCGTTTTCCAATCAACAAATGTGCCGAACCAAATGTTTCCCTTTCTAATAGCGACGATTTAACGGGAATCCGGACATCTACGAAAATAAATTGCTGTAATCACACTGAATTTCGAATTGTGCAGACCCAAATCGAGCGCTTTGAGAAAGGCTATAACCAAGATGGCGTTACAATCATTTTAAGAAACTCAATTTTTCTCCACGTTCTGGTAACTATGATATCTCATTTGGTTATGAGTGATGTCATAATATCGGAGAATAAATCTGCACCATTATCCTATTATAATAAAAAAATATGTTCAACTATTTTTTTTTATTTGATTACTTAAACATATAAATCAGTATTCTTACCCGTGGTAAAGCCATGTTGAAGCATATGTTGACGCACTAATTTGGTCGACTCGTCCGTAGTGATATCAAGGTATCACAGAACGCTCAGCGTGAAACGGTGCATGTACAGTGTTTCGTTGAGTGGGTGAGGTAATAACAACTTTAAAAATACTGCGTAAATATCGGCAATACAACTAAAGTGCAGAGTGTGGCGCGATTAACCATGGGCGGCGGTGTTCTCTTACCACATAGGAGACCCACCGTTGTCCCGTATAGAATATAAATGTAATGTATGCAATGAAATGTAAATAAATGAAGTAATCAAAAAGAATTTACATTAATATCACAGTCGTAATTTTTAATGCAGGTAGTTTAAATTCGCAGACTGTTAGCCCAGCCTTAATCTTTGTACAACCCTTTTGTTCGCGGGCGAAACTGTCAGTATAGGGGTTTAACCTATAAGCCCAGATGTTAATATATTTCACAGAACTTGCTAAAGTACCTGAATACACGCTTCTGTCCAAAAGTTTCAAGTAGGAGTTAAATTTATTTGATACATTTGAATATTTAGTACTTAGAATTACAGTGAATATTTGTCACTGACAACAAAGTATAGAATGGTAAAATTGTATGTTTGGTAAAGGTATTTTTTATAGTTTACTCTGTTTAAAAGGTAAGTTATAGTTATAATTAGAATAATTATAAAAAAATCGATTAAGATAATCATTATAATGTATTTAAAAGTATCAAAATTAAAATTACTAAATTCATACTATTCAGATGTACATGCACACTGCTATATTAATAAAGACTAATCTATATAGCTATAAGGAAAAGCAATAATAATAGTATTTTGGAAAGATGTACGTAAACTTCCGCCTGTAAATGTAATTCGGAATGACGTCCTGAGCGCAGTAAGATTGCAAATAAATCCTCGAAGATATTTTGGGAATACCCATGGGTTTTTGGCGTTGCAATGATAGTACGTTCTGATTTCGGCCAAATATGACAACAATAAACCTTTAATCCTACTTTCCCACTTCACTGTCGAGGGTCGGTCGCAACGGGGACATAATAATATGATATATTCACATACAATGGGTATTTTATGATATAAACAGACATCCTTTTTAAATATTTCCAATAATTCTACTAAAACATTTTTAGAAATATTTAATAATTAGTTTAGTCGTAATTTTTTGTGTACCACTGTCCATGAACAACCGCGCCACAATCCACGCGTATTGGTTGTGTTGCCGGCTTTTTACGCCACTTAAGCGGCATCTTTAAGCGCTTCCAACAGTCACTCTGTGAACAAGTACAAGTACCATTTCACGCTGAGTATTCTTTAAGGTAGCTTATCAAAATGTCCCGAATGAAATCTACACACTTTTGAACTATTTTAAATAAATTAAACCGAGGTTTTTATCTAATAAATAAAATATAACTCATTGAAATAAATATTTACATATAAAAAAATTGTAAAAGAAATAAAAACGAATGATTACAAAAAAGCATTAAATCGTAACAGTTATATACTTTATTTAATATTTATTAAGGATAATTTCATTACGGTGCGTAGATCCTTTCTTTGTTAATTATTTTTTAATTATTTATTTTAAAGCCCTTAAAGAAAATATTCGATCTTTTATCACTTTCGCCTACTCCAATTAACATAAAAATCCAATTTTGTTTTCCCCAATTGTATTAGTCTGTTACGTATTTGAGAGGTACTTTGTTATTTATGATCTATTATAATTTATAATTGCATTTCAAAGGTTTTATCGGGATTTATTTATTTTTTCCTTTATAACAAATCAAAATCTATTGATCTAAATGAGGACTGGCTTTGGTGTTAAAATTTATTATTTGTTCATATATATCAACTTACAACAAGCTTTGTTGTAATCAAAAATTAATTCTGGTTTAACAGAACTCTTAACATCAGTAAATGGTAGAAGATTACCGCCACCATTAGACAACCGCTCCGTAATCCGTGCTTATGTTGTGTTGCTGGTTTTTTACGCCACTTCAGCTGTATAATCGGAAGGGCTTTCGAAAATCTCACCCACTCAACGAAACGTAACACAAATACTGCTTCATGCTGGTACTCTTTGAGCCTGTGGTATCATTGGAATTATTGCGTTAGCATATGCCTCAGCATGGTCCTTTTTTTATTATTCTATGGCGGAAAACGAAGCAGGTGAGTCTCGTATATGGTAAGAGAAGACCGCCGCCCATGAACAATCACGCCACAGTCCGCGCATTGGTTGTGTTACCGGCTTTTTACGCCGCTTACGCGGAACTTGTAAGGGCATCCGATATCCTCACTCTTTGCGAAACATAGTATTAGTACTGTTTCACGATGAGTATTCTGTACACAGCATAGTTATTCCACGGGAGAACCCTAACGTTCAGCTGAATTATAATTAAAGAAAAACTCAAATTTGTTTTGATTATTTAAAATTATTATTCAAAAGCTAAGGGTTCTAATTCGTTTTACGGCAAATCGTTAACTTTCAATATGAAAAGTAAAGATTGTTGAGAAGTTTAATATCAACCCTACTTTTCAGTGAAGTTTCTTATCCAGTTAAGAAGCTATCACTATGATCTTAAATTATAGCGCCATATACATGTCATCTCGGAGTAAATGAAGGCTAAATCATTTTAGAGGTATATTAGATGAAGTTCGGTGATCCAAAGTATTCATGAATATAACTTTATAGTGAAAAACGATACATCTAGTTAGGCTAGCCAGCTGTTAATCATATTTTTATGGTATAGCGGACAACGGAGTAGGTGGGTCTCCTATATGGTAAGAGAACACCGCCGCCCATAGTCAACCGCGCCACAGTCCGTTCATTGGTTGTGGTGCCAGTTTTTTACGACGTCGTTTTTAAGGGTCTCCCATAACCTCACTTACTTAGCGAAACACTGTAAAAGAGTATAAGTACCGTTTCACGCTGAGTATTTTGTTAGACCGTAGTATCTAAATATGTAAGACGAATTTATAAAACTGTGATATTTTATTTTAAATCCCATTTCACACATTAACATTACTACATATATTAAGATAGGCATCTAAAGAAAACAAAAATGTTTTTTAGAATACGCTCTACAAATGATCCAGTTATCACAATACCAAATCACATTTACATACAATCCATCAGAAGTTTCACTGCGCCATTTGTATTCATTCTCTCATTTGACAGCTTTCTACGAATGTACATATTGTACTAGCTGTGTAACTGTGTATATTCTTAACTTATACAAAATTACAATAACAATATAAATGTTCTTTGTAGTAGAAATAAAATATGGCTATATAAATAACGCATAATTTTCAATCGATACTTAGCAGACTGTGCTTAGCAGATGGGGATTTATAAGATACCCATCTTGATTTTCGACTATCAAATCTTGATGATTTATATCGACAAACCATAGATGCACCGAAAAATCCATTAAATCTTTTAAACTTGAAGAAATTACCTTAAAGTTTAAAAGAGTTAACCAATCTATGATAAAGGAGTATACATGAAATAACGTTTCCAAGAGGGCCATTATTTAGTAATATTTATTTTAAAAATGATTAAAGATATATGTATATCTTAAATTATTTATATATATTATATAAATAATTCTATGTAAATTTAATATTCAATATATATATTAAAATAAAGCTCACCTACTAATTGCAATACTTTGGATGCATTCCAAGTGGTGAGCCAGATTGCAAGCACTCGTACCAACTTTAATATTTGCCTTTTAACTATAGTGGTTCTTGTATTAAACAATAAATATAGAGCAATAAAAATGAAGCTATAAACGCTCTTAATTGTAATACATATATTTGATATATTTCATTACAAACTCTTCAAAATATTACCATGAAATTTGTATGTTTTTACATGTTATTTCAAAATGAGGATACAGATTTGAATATTTGAAAATTATAAACAAAATTGCAATTTAATTTTTCAAGAAATTAATTTTTGAAAAGTTTACATTGCCTTTGAAAGGTGCAGTTAAAGAACTGTGTAAAGTTAAAGGCACTATGGATATTCTGAGCTCAAGTGCATCTATAGCAGTATATCTACCTTTTTTTTATTATTCTATAGCGTACAACAAAGCAGATGGTCCTATATAGTAAGAGAACACCGCCGCCCATGGACAATCGCACCATAGTCCACGCATTGGTTATGTTGCCGGCTTTTTACTTGGCTTTGATATCCTCACTCACTCTGCGAAACACAGTACAAGCACCGTTTTACGCTGAGTATTCTGTGAGCCCGTGGTATCACTGGAAGACTATCATATGGACGAGCCAACCAAATTAAATGCTTCAGCATGGCTTTCCCACGGGTGCGACAGTACTAAGACTCTCGCCTGGCCACTGTCAAGCCCTTTCAGAGACCGAATAAATTATAAATTAAATTATAACTGTCCGGATCAGGATTCGAACCCGATACCTCTCGCTTCGAGAGGCTCTCAATAATACCTAATTTTTTGTCTATACCTGTTTATATAAATATATAAAGTATAAGTTAAATAAGTTAAATAACTCTTGTATAAGTTAAATAACTTATTACAAGAGAACGGTACTAGGAAAATATCTGACGAAGCTGTACACTTTAGAATTGTGAATAAGCTGTGAAAATTTCAAAAGGAAATTCCATTTTCTATCTAAGCTTCCTGTTTTACAAACGTATCAAGAAGTAGGTAACGCAAAAGGCGATGCTCGTTCGAGACTCTTGGAAATGCAAGAATAGCATTAAAAGCGAAATGGGCACACAATACACGCCGCTGTCTTCCGACGTTCCTTCAATTTGCATCATTACGGTTCACCATTCACATCTTACATAGATATGAGGTTATCATTTCGAAATACTTTTACAATAAAGTATTTCTATATTTTTAAAGCGAGCCTGTGGAATACAAACATCGAAGAATATCTTTATTAAGAAGTTAAAATTATAAAGGAATTAATATATGTACAATCTGCACGCTATAGTCTGTAAGCTATTATTTTTTTATGGTATAGCGGACAACAGAAAAGGGTTTCATATATGGTAACAGACACCGTCAATCATTGAGATCATCGCTACAATCCGCGTGTATTTGTGTTGCCAGCTTTTTATATCCTCCAATATCCTCACTCACTCAGCAAAACACGGTAGAAGTAACGTTTCAAGTACAACTACTATTTCATGCTGACTTCTGTGTAATGTGTACCAATAATACATAATGATTTTTTTTTTCAAAACCTTGTACTATTTTACATACCAGTGGAGCATTTTTACAGAAGTTTATATACATTAGGGATCCAATTGCTGTGAATTTTAAATATAAATATACTGCTATGATATATTTTAATATATATGATAATATCAAAATATGAATTTAAAATATCCATAAATTGAAATTGTGGTGTCAATAGGTGAGAAACTCATTTATAAACAATTTAATACGTATTTGTGAAGGCAATTTACGTAAGTGTAAAGTGCCTACATATATTAAGAGATCACTTAATTAAAGGATTGTGGAGTTGAATCTTGGCAACGGGAAGAGCATATAGTTATCCTAATTTACACAAATTAATGACTAATTAAATTAAGAATGAAATCTTGTAATATATATTACAACAGTACTACAGTATAAAATTATTTAAATTTATTTTTATCATCATAAAATAAATAAATGTTTAAATATGTTAAATATAATAAGTTAGAGGTTCATAAAATAAGTCATATATATTAATTTTATGAAGAATATTTTTTTATTAGATTTGAATAGACCCCAAAACTACTTGACGAATTTGTTAACCTACACTATCTTTGATGAACATAAACTAATTTTTTAATGCGTGGTCCATACTAAAAACCGATAAAGTAACTTGGATTGTAAAAAAACCGAAACAATTCCTTACATCGTGGTATATATAAGAGAATAAAGTATACTATGACTTTACAGAACATACAGTCATCTAAAAAAATGTCGCGACAGCATGTCTAATTGTTATAGAAACATCACAATAAGTCTTCTTTATTTATAAAAAGGTTAAAAAAATAAAATCTATGAAAAGGGCGTTCGTCGATTTTTACAAAAAAATAAGTGACAAGTGACACGACCGTTTTTCTATGGCATGAAAGGTTTTTTCCAATGAATGGAAGTGTGATGAATGAATTATAATCAATTTTTCGTAAAATTGTCCTCGTGTCGCATATAGACCGATCATCAATCATTCAAAACTGTGGCCTTTGTCCAGAAGATGTTTATGATACATTATTATGGTTTGTAATATTACTGTTTATGATAAACGATACAAAATATTGTTTAATTTTTTTTATGAAACGGGCAGTAGGCTCACCTAGAATTTAAGCTTTAGCATTGGTTCGTGAGTACGTAGCCAAACTTTTACATATAGGTACAAAAACCCCAATATCTTATTGATATAGAAATAATTTTGCAAGCAGATGGTTCAACAGAGTAGTTGTGCATAGCACAAAATGCTTTAACCCGTGAGAGAGCCATGCTGAAGCTTATGTTAATGCACTAATTGGGACGAACAGATTCATAGAATACTTTACGTGAAATAGTGTTTCTATTGTGTTTCGCTTAGTAAGTGAGGATATCGGAGGCTCTTAAAAAAGCTGCTAAAAAACCAGCAACACAACCAATGCGCGAACTGTCGCGCGATTGTTCATGGGCGGTGTTGCTCTCCTATATAGAAGACCCGCCTGCACAGTTGTTCGAAATAACATTAAAAATAGAAATAACGCTCAGTTGGGGAAAAACAAAAATGCAACGTTAAAATATTAGTAACAGTGATATCAGGAACCTTAAAAATACTTTTTTTAAAATTATATATGTGAGTGATATGTGAATGGTGGGCAACTTGATGGTAATATCACCGCTGGTAATCTTTTTAAACTGGGCATCAAACCTACCTCTGTACGTCAGGTTAGATTACAAGACTGCTCAGCCATGTTGTATAAAATATACTTACGTAGTACTTAATTTTTTTTTATAAATCATTTTGTTGACTACTTTGTGAGATAAAGAGGAAATAATTAAAAATCAAGATAGTTGAGTCTTTATCAAAGCTACATTTCCCACCACTTACATTACAACTACGAAATTCCAGAATACAGAGCCTCAAACGAGTTCGCGTAGCGAAAGACTTTAATCTGTTTCTGAGTGGAAAACTACGCATTTATTTTTTCGTCTCACTGAATTTCAATTGATTTTCATGGTGCAAATGGAAAAAGATTATTTTGAAAATGTACCACTTATTCTTTTTACAATTTTATGCATGACTTTTTATTTGCTATGAAGACGACCTTTTTTTAATATTTCACCTAGAATTTTCAATTATTAACTTTTTTTTACTCGTGTAACCTAATCTATTATGATTATTATACAAACCATTAATTAAATAATTAAATATTGGTTTCTCCTCGTAATTTTTTCGTCCTCGGAGAAGGCATATAAAAATGATGTATCTATCTAACTTAGCACTAGAAGCAAAGGTACCTACTGAAAGTTAACTTAATTTATATGAAGTTAAGAGTGGTTTTGTATGTTCCTCTGACATCTTGGATATCGGGTTCGATCCCCGGTCTGAATAAAATTAATAATTTAATTTGTAAATTGTATTTGCTCTACAGACCACGGACGAACAAGCGCAGCGTGGGACGTCTGCCCACAAGGTGGACAGACGACCTTATAAAGATCGCTGGAAGGCTCTGTTTCAGGTTGCCTCCGAAAGATATGCATGGAGGCCCAAAGGGGAGGTATATGTCCAGCAGTGGACGTCTTACGGCTGAAATGATGATGATGTTGAATGATGATTTGTTCTTCAGCTGTTTAGGAAGAGCTTGACGATGACTCAGCTAGTTTCTAAATACAGTCTCTACCTGGGAGAGTCATGTTGAAGTATATGTTGACCTACTAAATGAGCTGGCTCATCCGGAGTGAAACTAAAGACTCACAGAATTCCAGCTTGGTTTTGTACGGGTAATATCTAACAAATTTACATTCTAAGTGATTGAGATAACCGTAGGTAGGTAACACCGCTTAAGCGATTTAAACTGCCGGCAACACAGCCAAACCGTGGAATGCGGCGTGGAAACCGCCTGCCGCTTTATTCTCTATATAATACTTTGTTTTGAAACAATCTAACATAAATAAAGTATGTAACTTCACGAAACAATAGTAAAAAAAAGACTGAAAAATGTTTAGTAAATAGAGTTAAATTTTTCTAAAAATGTTTAAAAACAGGGCGAGTGTCAACAAAAGCTTTAAAACTTTATCGCGGTTAATTTAAGGCTCGGACAAAGGCATGGTGTTAGCCTAAAAGGATAATTCTTTAACAGATTCGGCGTTCATAGTATATACACATAGAATTACATTTTCATATTTCTTTTTTAAAACGACACACCTGATATTATTTCACGCGTTTGTATGTAAAATTAAGCCAAATTAATTGCACAATTTTAACTAGCATTCCCATATAAATATAACATTGTCTGTAGGAAGTATTTATATTATGTAATTAAAGTATACCTAGTAGTATGTAATTCATTAAAAAGCTTATTTTTTTATCTAAGTTACGTCATAATTTTAGGTTAACTAAGTATTCTTACCTTTATCAATATCACTTTGATGTTAGTCGTTTCACAACTGAGGGTTTTTAAGTCATTCTGTATAGCACACTATCACTCTGTGAATATTCTGCATGTAGAGCCTCGTAGCTAAGTGGTTTAATAGGTCAACCATGAAGCGAGAGGTATAGGGTTCGACTTCCGGTCCGGACAATTTAAAAACATTTCGATCTCTGAAAGGGCTTTACAGTGGCCGAGCGAGTATCTTAATACTGTCGCACTCGTGGGAGAGTCATGCTAGAGCATATGTTGACGCACTAATTGGGCCGACTCGTCCGAAGTCATACCATGACTGGCTCAAAGAATATTCAACGTAAATCGGTACTTGTATTATTTTTCGCAGTGAGTAAGGATACCGGAGGCCCTTAAAGTGCCTGCGTAAAAAGCCGGCAACACAACCAATGCGTGGACTGTGGCGCGGTTGTTCACGGGCGGCGGTGTTCTCTTACCATAAGAGACCTACCTGCTTTGTTGTCCGCTATAGAATAAAATAAATATTTTCAAACCAATACGTATTGAAAACCTTCATAGAAAACCACACCTATCCTATAAAAGCAGGAAACGTACCCACGATTCCACTGGAGATGGGCAGAAGCCCATGCACACCTTTAGCCCCTATCATACCATAAGTCTATAATACCATAAGCGGTCAGAAGACCTCTCGGTTTGTATAAAAAATGATATAGATTATATTCGTTTGTAAATTGTTGTAAATTGAATGAAATTTTTTTGTCAAAGTATTATGGAGTTGTAAAGAATGTGTGTCAGCCTTGAGGCGAATGTCGTACATTCTGTTATCATCAACATCTTTCTTTTGTTCCACAAAAAGACGTGTGCATTACGCTTTTTTACTTTTTATGTGTTTTAAATATATCCTGGTATTAAAGTATAAATTAATTTTATAACACATATAGGATACATCTATAATCTAATAAGAATAAATAATTTAACGAATTTTCTATAAAATAAATCGATTGACAGCGGCGGGGCGAGTATTCTAACACTTCAAGTATTCTAATTCTTTTCCGCGAGAAAACCATTTTGAAGTATACGCTGACGAATTCATTCGGGCAGCTCGTCCGAAACAATACCACAGGCTCATAGAATATCAGCATGGGTACTTCTGTTTAGTTGAGTGAGGGAGGATATCAGAGGCCAACGAAATTAGCGGCTGTGTCCTTTGACCATATAGTAGACTCGCCTGCTCCATTGTCCGCTATGTCATAAAAAGATAAATATATGTGTGTATAAAAATTATGAGA
>DWCF01004901.1:0-15342 GCA_018230265.1 Delias oraia | reverse complement strand
TTTTTATTAAAATTTTTAGTTAATTTATAATGGAAGACTAAATTATGTTGTTTTGTAAAAATAAGAGAAATAACATTGCCTTAAAAACGCTCAGTTGTGGAACAATAAATATCGAGGAGAAAGCGATGAAATTTAATATGATACACGATGATGATTATGATAGATGTATAAGAATTTTTCAAAATGTAATATTATTACATTATTAAAAGTACTTTTTTGGAATTTTACTGGTAATAGAGTGAGGATATTTTCAATTTTCCACTTAATGCAATAGCATTAGCAAGCAATAGCTTTCCTTCCCCGATTAGAGGATAATAGCTTTGCACTATATTAGGGACTTAATTTTTTTATTACCATGTATCTATTGTATTGAGTAACTAAAACCATCTTCAATTGCTTTCATAACATTTAAATTACATCATCCTAATACTGATTTTGAATTTAATGACAGTAAAAAATGTTAGCGAATATAAATTTATAATATATAGCGTAGTCTAATTTGATTACAATCTACAAGAAGACAAATATAATTACATCCGAACTATTATACACTATGATTAAACTAATATACAAAATATTTGCATTACACTATTAATAAATGCTTATATTAAGAAATATCGAGGAGACGTTATTAGGATCGGTGCGTCCGGCGCGACGGAAGAAAGCCAAGCGAAAGGGGCGACGCATGCATTAGGCAAGCGGAGCCCATCAAAGACACAGCCCATGAAAGAGGCACTGGCGGAAGGGAACAGTGCCGTTGTCGTCCAGATGGTTGCTAACAATATAATATATAATCAATATAACTCGTACTAATATTATAAACGTGAAAGTATTTATGGATGAATGAACCAGAAGGCTAAATTGTATTTGATGTTATTACGTTAATAGTTTTGTTGTTTGAATGTGCCTTAAGTAACCTTCATAAGCCAAATATTGAGAATGAATTTTCGTCTAGTCTCTTGTTCCACATCATTAGGATTGTTTAAAATGTTCCGTCATTAGACTATTATTGTCTTCGTAGGTTTACAAGCCGGTGTGGCACGAGGTGCAAGTGCCTGTAACAAAAACTGTTCAAGTAGCGGAATGGAAGCAGATGCACGAACCGAAATGGGTGAAAGAAGGACTTTCGGGTGAAAAGTACCTGGGTAAAGACGAGCACGGTTGGGAGTACACCAGCCACGACCTCTGGCGGAAGAAGCTTGTGTGGCGTCCTGTCTGGAAAAAAGTCTGGAAGTCTGTACAAAAGCAGGAATGGGTATGATTGTTATTTATATAGAAAGTGTAAACAGCGAGGAGATGTTAATTGCTAATATAAACAAATGGACTTCTGGTCTATTTGGTCTTTGGAAGGACTTGATAAGTATTTTAATATTTTGTCCTTGCCCTGGATCTTTTTTTTCTAGCTTTCTTTTTTTTAATAAATAAGTAATTATTAATAAGTAAGTAATAGAGTACCTCCGCCCATGAACAACCGCGCCATTTTGGTTGTGTTGCCGGCTTTTCACTTTAATTTCAATTAAATTAAATTTAAATAATTTAATTAATTTAAATTTCACTTAAATCTTTTCACTTAAAAGACCTAAAAAAGCCAAAGAATACGAAACAAAATGTTTTATTTTTTGGTGGTTTTTGAAAAATATTGAAACATTTTTGTTTATGTATATACATATATTTAAAGCTAATTTATTTAAAGCCATATATATAAATATATATATATATACATATATAAGTTTTATATATATTTAATATAAGTTTTATAATAATTTCATGAATTGGATAACAATCAGTCAAACAAAATTGAGATTCTGTGTAAAAAAAGAAACATTATTTAATGTTATTATATTATATATGTATAACTAGAATACTCTAAAATAAATGTTATAAATTATTATTAGGGGATTAACAATCTCTCTCCCATTGAAGATAACAAACTAATTCAACAGACAACACAACCCAACCGTCATCGCAATCTAATGTCAATGTTTTCTTCTACATCTCCCCTCCCAAAGAACACAGGACTAATATGTCTACAATATATATGTAAAAATTTAGACTTAGTATTCTTTAATCTCACTGTCTATGAACGAAATGTCAAATTGTTGAGATAGTGGTGCCATCTTGGTGAGTAATGGCGGTAAAGTGATAAAAAAACTTACGTAAAATTAAATATTTAATCTAGTTTATTTGAAAATTAGTTTCCTTATTTTCAGATAAGATTTTTTGTTAGCTTAACTTAAGTAGGGGTTATTTTATTTTATCTATAAATAAAATTGATATACTTTGTTTTCGGAGAAACCAATTCTTTTTCATATATCTGTGATGCATTGCTACGGTTGTGTTGCTTGAGCTCGTGTCCTTTACTTGAAATAAAATTTTGAAGTTTCATTAAACGAAAAGTATCGGGTTTGTTCTCCGGTCCGAATAAAAATGTATAGTTTAATAATTATTCGGTCTTTGGAACGGCTTGAAGTCAGGCGAGTGTCTTTACACTACCTTACGCATGATAGAATATGGGAAGATATAAATATATTTAATTTAATATGATCAGTAATTTAGTTTTAAGCATTCCTAACTCATGTTTGCCTTCCCGGTCTTTTAGGAGTAGGTTCGCTCTTTGAAGTTCCCAGATCGTGTAAGATAGTTTTGTGATAGTAGACATAATTTCTTTGATTTAAACATATTGAAACTTACAGGTAACTGAGAAGAAACTGGAATGGAAAGAAACATACCAACAGGTATGGCGTAAGGAGACCAAAACTGAATGGGTCACCCAAAAGAAACAAGAGTGGGTGGAAGAGAAAGTCCAGATATGGAAGACCGTAAAGAAAGAGGTGTTGGTACCTGTGAAAAAACAGGTATGGCTTGAGAAGATCAAAGAGGTCAAAATACCTGTGTGGCATATTATTGAAGTGCCAGCCTGGATACCAGTATGGCAGAAGGTGTGGGTTCCGACCCATCACGAACACCACGGGTGGGATTAATATTAGGTGGGCTCGTATTGTATATATAGATACGCCAAACATAGTCATTGTTCACTAATTGTTACCAACTCAGGGTTATACCGAAAAAATGAAACGGCATACGCAAACACCGTCCAGTCTCTTAGACGGACTTTCCCACGACTTCCCAGGCCAAAGTTCATGTCTCACAGGAGACATTCTCGCCATAGTCAATGCAAACATTCATTATTGGTGAGCCCGCGAGATAGTTCCTCGCCCGCATTATGCTGTAAAGGACTTTATGACGAAGAGCAAGCTCATTCATAAAAAAAAAATACTCAAAAAACATATTGACATTGTCATATAATACACGGTACAAACAAATACAACGGTATTTGTTAAATAAAATATCGTATGGCGGCTATATCCATAACCACGTAAAAGAGTAAAACTAGAGTAAAACGCAATGATCCTAATTGGATACGGATTACACAAACATTCTAACGAGACAGAGTTCCATAGGACGGATGCCATGCGTATGTCAGTTCTTAAGTTAAGTACCAAAGTTCAGTGTTAAAATTGTACAGAAAAATCTATTTACGTCTCAATTCTCCGTTCGGTGCAATGTATTATTGTATTATACAATGTATTATTCAGAGTAATTGTCTTCAATGTTTCTTTTCTGTATGTATCTTATGATTTCGTGATATATAAGAATGTTTTGGATATTCGATATTATGTCGATCCTACTTACGATTTCATAGTTATTAACTCTTAGATATAGGTTTAATTGTTAGTTTTTTTAAAAATAGAGATTATAAAATTTCAAATGTTCTTCAAATTATAGTCAATCAAAAATATAAATCTCTGAACATGTTGCTAAACACAAATCTCGAGCAGAGCTCAAGAGATTCAGCTAATATATATTTTTTTAAATATTTGTCGGAGTACAGTGTTGGTTCTTACGTTGAGAAAATTTAAAAAATTGACATAAATCGTAATAGAACACTTTTCCATAGGCTTATACAGTTGATTCT
Organism: Delias oraia; assembly: GCA_018230265.1. Classification (NCBI taxonomy): domain Eukaryota; kingdom Metazoa; phylum Arthropoda; class Insecta; order Lepidoptera; family Pieridae; genus Delias; species Delias oraia. The sequence continues at coordinate 11,366 of DWCF01004901.1, read as the reverse complement.
TAAATAATTAATAATAATTAATAAGTCAATTTGAACTTTAGTACCATACAATAAAGTTCAAATATTATTGGAAAGGTTCCGTGAAAGCAAAATAATCGTACAACCAAAAACTAATGCTAAAACTATAATAATTGTATCGGTATACGACAGATCGACGTCTGTCAGGTCCAATAGTTTATGTAATAATTCTCACAGCTGCACAGTCAGCATATTATGCAATTAAAATGGATATATATTCGAATATAGAAATTACTATTAGCCGTGAAATACTTACATAATTACATATTAACATAATTTTCGTCTGTGGACAACGGAGTTATTTTTCTTGTCGTATTATTCTTTGAGAATTTGATTTATTTTCTAGTTTCGCTAGTATTGCTTCGGACCTATCTAAGAGGTGCCATCTTAAATTAAAAAGATATCGTTCGGATACGTTAATGTAAGAGTATACGTACGGCAATGTAGGAAAATCGATTTCTATAATGTAATACTAAACAAACTAATTATCTTACATAATTTGAAGAACATATCTATTATCTACTCAATAAAATTTATCATATTGATAATAAAAACGACCAAATATTTTCTTATTTCTATAAACTTTTTGAGATTATATTATACGAATGTAATTGTTGGTTTTTTTTCTCTTCCAGAGTTAAGAGTTCCCATTGAAACAAAGTTTAGTTTGGTTGACATGTTCATATAAATTTATTTTTTTGTGAATTTTAATAGTTGACATCTTATGAACACGTGAAGTTAAATAAGCTAGAATATTATTATATCATAAACATATATAACACAAAAATATCTTAAACATAAAATAAAATAATAATAATAACTCGTTAAAAAACCACTGTATGCAGATCAGGCTTAAGAATTGGTCAACATCAATGCTAAAGACTGATACCCTCGACCTAACGGGGGCTGGTAAGTGCCCATGGGCAGAAGACTGCTTAGTTTAAGTGAGCCTCCTGTATGTTTGACTCCCGAATTTCTTAAAGAAATATATTTTTTATACCTTTATATGGTAAGTATGGTAATTTTTATATATAGACGTTCTTCTACCACTATTCGCTGTCGATATTAGTAATTTAAAATTTAATTAATGGAAAAACAACGTTTGTCTGTTTTTTTTAAATGGTGGCAAACGAGCAGGCACGCACACACCTAATATAAGTGGTCTTTCGCCCATGGACACCCCAAATCCTTGCAAGGCCGCGGGTGCGTGGATAGGAAGCTCTTTTTTTCAAGATCCAAGTTGTATTGGTTTGGAAATATCTCTATAGGAAGCTGATTCCACAGGGTGGTGCGCGACACAAAATGCCTTTAAAAATGTTCAGATGTGGAACGACAAACATGGAGGTGTTACAGTTGAAACTTTGTATTCTGCCTCGATGTTCGATGATAAAAGTATATAAGTAAATAATAATCTTATTTAAAATTAAGTTCAGAGTGTAGAAATAAACTTAAATTTGTTTCTTTGAAAATAAAGTAGGTGGATTTTATTTATCGAGTACTTAACCTACACATAAATTAAGCTAAAACAATCTTACTTTAAAGTAGAGAAATGTCACTATAAGTCTTTTAGTAACATCTATTGTGTAACAAAAGCTATAATCTTTTTTATAACCATTAAGCCTCGTAGCTTAATGGTTATAAAAAAGTACCTTGAAGCGAGAGGCGTCGGGTTCGAATCCCGGTCCGGAAAAATATAATTTAATTTATAATTTATTCAGTCTCTGGAAGGGATTGACAGTCACCGCGCGAGTGTTTCAATACTGTCGCACCCATGGGAGAGCCAAGTTGAAGCATATGCTTACGCACTAATTGTACCGGCTCGTCCGAAGAGATACCACGGGCTCACAGAATACTCACTACGAACAGTACTTGTACCGTGTTTAGCTGAGTGAGTGAGGATATCGAAGTCCCTTAAAAGTGCCACTTAAGTGGCGTAAAAAGCCGGCAACACAACCAATGCGTGGACTGTGCCGCGGTTGTTCATGAGCGGCGGTGTTCTCTTACAATTGTTGTCCGCTATAGAAAATAACAAAAAAAAAGTTTTAATATTTAATTTCATATTATCACTCTACCACCATTACATTCCAAGATGGCGCCGCTATCAAAACAGTATGTTTTTAAAGTCAGTGACAGCGCTAGACGCAACAAAGGTCAAACTAAGAAATACTTACTTCTTTACATTTGCAAATATTTTTAAATGTTGATTCCAAATAGTACAGAACACCTAACCACGCCACACACACTGCCATGCGTGAAACTTTCACTTTAAGTTAATTGTTCAACTTCAATGCAGTCAGATTAAATTCTCAAACATTATATAATCACGACAAATTAGACAAGAGAAATTAAATACATGGCAAGTACTCATGGCTGTCATGCGAAGCAGTTAAAAAATCAGTTTAAAAGCTTCAAGGATATATAGGTATAATTAGAGGGGAAAAAGTATTGAAAGGCACAAGTAACGGAAAGTTCACCCAAGATCTAAAAGCATAATTGTGTGGCATATGAAAGCAGAATATAATTTTATATTTATCACAAACTTTTTTGTCGTTTCAATCCTATGCGTTTATGACGTTCTCTTACCATATAACAGACCCACCTGCTCCGTAAGACGCTGCGCTATAAAAAAAGAGGACACCAGCTCCCATGAAAAACCGCGGTACAGATATTGATTGCTCTTAGATTGTGTTTCCTGCTTTATTATTTATCGGTTGCGGATATCCTCATTCACTCAGAAAAACACAGTAGGTATAATTTTCTACCATTTCACGCTGAGTATTCTATGAGCTCATTGTTACACTTCGCATAAGCCGGCCCAACTTGTGCATCAGCGTGGCTCTCTCACGGATGTTTAAAATTACTTATATTAGACTATTTACTTAGTAAATAAAATATAATTTTTGTTCTGACCGGTACTCTAAACCGATGTATGTCGCTTCGTATTAGACTTATAAACCAACTTAGCTACGAGGCACTCAATTATAAATCATTTATTGAACATTGACAATTAACAAATAGTTATCCTGCTCGGTGAACAACCTGTTGGGTCCAGTTAAGAACGCTTAGCCATCTATGGGCCCACTAGAACTAAATAACACGCAACTCCATGTTATTAAAATAAATATAATCTACCTCTTAGCTTAAATCAGATAACTTACAGAACAATGGATAGTTACTTTAGTAATTTGACGGCGGAATTTTAATATCTCATTGCTCAAGGTGAATACAATTTGCTACTAAAACGCGGGAAGTCCTAGCAAGCCATTGTTTGTTGCAGACATTATGTTTCTATGGAAGAAACAATTACTTAACTGCGACGAGAGGGTTTTCATTTGTAGTATTCGTTATACATAATACTAATCTTATAAACCGTATTGTCACATGGCCATGACAGCATTTTTTTACGGATGGTACGAAAGAACATGAGAGAGAATGAGAAAGGACGAACGTATCATGAAGTCCTAATGAAATTTAATCACAACAATACCAATAGATATCACGTCGATTAGTCGACGAAATATAATCGAAATATAATAACGAAGAAATATAATTAAACAATTATAATTATAATCTGTATTAATTTTCAACTTTGTTAATATTTTAATGAAACAATAAAGTTTCACTATTGACACGTACGGAGTGTACATGTCAATTGTGCAACAGTACGTACATTGTTTTTTTGTTCTGTCTATTTTTATCCGATCTTAGATACAAGCAAAGTAGAAGCTTGTTAGTTAGCAGTTGTTAGCAGGAACCGGGTTCAATCCATAGTCTTAATAAAAAATATCCGATCTTTGGGAGGGCTTGACAGTTCGAGCGACTTTAACACTGTCTTACCGGTTGGAGACACGACCTGACGCACTAATTTCACGGCCTCGTCCGAAGTAATACCACGAGCTCACATAATACCAACGTGTTACTTGTACCGTATTTCACTGAGTGAAATTATATCCCGCAAGCGGCGTTGAAAGCTAACGGATATCGGAGGCCATTATAAATGCCGGTCAAGTGGCGTAAAAATCCGGCAACACAACTATTGCGCGGACTGTAGCGCGAATGTCCATTGGCGGCGATATTCTATTACCATATATAAAAAATATATGTATGTGAATGTGTAGAGAAGTATGTTTCTTACCCTTACGTATTACTTAACAAGTTTATAAGACAATCTTATTTTACAAGGCACACCAATTATTGACCAAAGTACACACCAGTGTCCCGCGGTAAACACTTTGCGGAACACTGCCCTAGAGGTATGTGTACCACCCATCTTTGAGCAAACCTGCTCGGGAAAAACAAGTGTATCTATGACTACGTATTAATTGTTTTCTGTATATGTTTGTATTTCTCGTCGTCAACCATGGGGTGTCATTTCCATGCCACTTGCATGTCTCTCCCATGTGGCTCCCATGTCACTCCCGGCCCAGCGCCGTCTGTATCCTGGGGTTTTCCAGCTCATCTTTCCACTTTTTTTTGTTAACTCGCATGTTACATAACAATGCATTGCTTCGTTGCTCAAGCGATTTGCGCATTGAATAAACAAAGAGGTGTCGGAAAGAGCATTTTGAATTCACAAACAGATTAGAGAGGCATCTAACAATTGTTTGTGTGTGTATTATGAAAATATGATATCACTTGGCTACCTAATCTGAATCAAGTATGTGTTGTCTTTAGGAACTTTTCACGTAAATTTTTCTAGCAAAGAACATTCAAAGGCTCTCAAGGGATTTTATAGATAGGTACTTAGAAGTTGACTTATCAGAATGCATTTGGCTCTCATGAGATAAATCCTAATATACTTAAGAGCCTTAACTTTATAACTACCTGTGGTTATCAATAATATTATTTATTATATTATAGTTTAATTTCGCGATAAAAGCTACCTTGGAATTTCAAGCTCAAGCGTATTTTTTTATAATATTGCGGACAACGGATCAGGTGGGTCTCCTATATGGTAAGGGAACACCGCCGCTCATCACCAACAGCGCCACAGTCCGCGCATTGCTAGTGTTGCCGGTTTTATTACGCCGCTTTATAGGCATTTTTAAGGGCTACCGATATTCTCACTCACTTAGCGAAACACAGTAAAAATACCATTTCACGTTGAGTATTCTGTGAGCCCGTGGTATCACTTCAGACGAGCCGACCCAATTAGCGCGTTCACATATGCTTCAGCTTTATTCTCCCACAGGTGAAAACATCTTGATTGGAATCTAAAAAAAATGTAAATCAAAACGATAAAATAGAAACACATATGGTGACGTACCCATTGGAACCAGCCAACTCGATCAAACACCACAGACACATATAATTTATTTAAGGGGACTCACTCAAATATGAAATGGAATATCAGCCTGAAACAGTACTTGTACTGTGCTTTGCTGAGTAAACGAGGATATCGGTCGCCCATAAAATTGTACCCGTTATATGGCGTTATAAGCCGGCAATACAAAGCACAGATTGTGGCACTGTAAATCTCTTTCATAAAGGAGACCCACCTGCACGTTGCCTTCTATATATTAAAAAAACTCCGAATTCAAAGTTTACTTATTGGGATATCTTTGCTTACCATAGCGGGAAAAAGGGCGATTTTAACTCTATATTAAATGTTTACTCAATGACACGGAAAACAAAGATAAATACGATATTTACAGTATATATAGTATACAGTCGCAGCATGCCTACCCATAAATATTAGGTATGCTTGATTCATGAAATATACGTACATAAATCACTAGAACAATTCTATAAAATATATGTGAAATGAAATGTATTTATATATTAATCAATTTAACTCCTAAAATGATGCAGATTCCATTTTGAATTTTCTATTTTATTTTAATATACTTTTAGCTATATTAAAAACAAAAAACTATGAAAATAAATTTAATTTTAGTGACTTAAATTTCTGTTTGAAAGGTTTACTTCAGGTTTTGTATATGATAAGATTTTTTTTACCTGTTTTAAAGCTATGTTTAAAGATAAAAAATACAGTACCTAAATTTTCTAAATAAGTCGCCATTTTTAATATTTTATTGTAAATTTATCAAACTCGTGGCTCGTGTGATCTCTTCCCAGCTGCCTTCTTCGACGACACAACCAATACAAGATGAATATACAAACAAAATAAAATCGACAATATAAAAAAACTCAGATGACGTAATATTTTGTGGAAAGTCGAAGGTAATTGGGGCTTCTAAGTTCATGTCTCAAGACAAAGGTTTGAGTAAGTGTGTAGAGGTGTTATGCTATTAACGGAGCTCCGGACATTTCTATCTTCATACCATTTGTTATTAAGATGAATGCATATTCATGCCGCTTATGCCACACTAGGCAATTTTAAGAGCGATAAAATTTATTACTGTAATTATGCATTCCTCCAACTAGCTGACACGAAAAACATGTGCTAAATAAATTATGAAAGAACGAATTGCTGTCGGATTGTTTAAACTATGACGTCCAGGACCTTTTCGATCAGCTTGACACTGTGGCGTTGCGTATAGATGTATCCTACCAACCTTCAAAAACAGAGCGTACGTATTAAGACCGGCAACGCACCCATGGCCTAACAAGTGCTGGGCGGTGATGGTGGCTATGGGCGAAGGACCGCGTATCCTAGGTAAGGTTTCTGCTAGATTGCATCGTTTTTAAAAAAAATACTTTGTCTAGAACTCAGGTATGTCATCGTCAAGGCAAGCTTTGTAAGAAACTGACAAGATGATTGTTTTGTCTTCAACCTACTTTGCAAACCCGATAATCTCAAAAAACCCTAACCTAACCCTCCAACGTGACAATCACACAAACTTTACCTTTTTATAATATTGGTATAGAAAAATAATACATGATTTGATAATTGTTGTGTAATTCACACTCCAAACTCCTTTGTCTTTATTATATTTTTGTTATTGTACGTAAAAAAATAAAAATAAACAAAGAAATATTAATTTCTTTTAATATTTATTACCAAATCTTAATCTTTATAATTTACAGTCAATTCAATAATATCTTTTGAATTTACATATTACCATAGGACACCAGCGTAAAACAGTATTTTTTTCGGCGTTTGGCTTAATGAGTGAGGATATCGAGAGCCCTTGAAATTATATCGTTAAAGCGGCGTAAAAAGTCGGCAACAAAAAGAAAGCGTGGTTTTTCTCGGCGGTGATTTCTTACTAGGAGATATACCTTCTCCGGTGCCCGCCATACCATAAGATAAATTCTTTGTAATGAGACTTTATTTTAATATTCGCCTTTTTAAATTAGAAAATACTAAAAAATAATCATATTATCTTTAACAAACTTATCTGTATTATTCTTAGCATACATTTTTATTATTCAAAACTAATTTTGTATAAAAATATTGTCTATAATGTGTTCTGTACTGTATGGTAATTCGCAATGAGAAAAAAAATTATATATTTAGTAAAACGCCATCGGTGTTCTAGAAGTATTAACTTAACATCAACATTAACTGTACTATTGTTATTCGCCCTATAACGTTATGTCGGTAAAACAGAACTATGTTCTTAGTTTTTCGTCGAACCGTAAAATGAGATAGGTGTCGCTAGTTGTTTTGAAAATAATTCGCGCTTTTACTAAATAATTTCAAATAAGAACGTGTCTAAAAAAATCAACTTAATCTTATATATTATTCTCTCACTGTCTCAGTAAATTACGTTTGTTTTTACAAAAACGAAGTTGAGAAGTCAGTGTTTTTTTTGTTTTATCGTAGTATTAAACTAATTTTTAAAGTAATAATATTTTAATCCGATAATACTTTCAGTCGCTTTATTTAACTATATCTTATATTTATTTTTCAAAGAGCTTTCAGTGAAATATAATATGTCACTTTACCTATTGATTTTTTTCATGTAAATAGTTGATTACTGTTATCATAGGTAAACATGTTCCGAGTATGGCAGCATTTTTTTTAATCTCGCCACAGACAGCGCGGAGTGCTGTCGATAAAGCAGTACAATAGTAATGCAGAATTCATATTGAATGTTGATCAATTTTAACAGACAGTGGATAAATGTTGTATTATTTAAAGTTATAGTTATACCAAATTGCAATTTTAAAAACTGGAATATAAAAAGTATAGTATTAAATAGAATTTATGTTCTCGAATTTAATTAATACTGTGTACTATTAGGTTACAGCGTGAGTTGTAGTAATAAATTCAGGTGAGTGAATTTCTTGTTTTTGCATTAATTATGAATGAAACTGCATGAAATAATATCGTTTGTTCAATTGCTTATATTCATAGATATATAGTAGTGAGTATTTATGAAATATTTTTGTGTTTTTTTAGTTATTTTAAAAGTAAACAAGATGTATACCAATATGGTAAGCATTGATCTTATGCACATAAAATTATTTGACCATGAATCGGAAATTTGTTATCTTAATTAAAACAGTGACGATGGCTGCTTAAGCGCCGAGAGATTATTATTGACTTTGAGTATCTAATAATACCTACCTATTCGCAAAAGAATACATATTATATCCAACTTTTATAAACTGTATGACAAATCAACATTTGCCGGGTTAGTTGGTAATTTGTGAAATATAGAATGCTTGGAATTTTGTTGTAATAACCTAATCCTTTAAAGTAATTATATCTCGCGGTCCTCTGCTCACGCACAACCCCTACCCCTGCAACGTGGATATGTTCCTGGCATTTTAGCCTTAGTAACGAAGGGAAAATCTTGACGTTATATACACAATCAAATAACGGACCCAGGGAGCTTGTATTTATTCCAAGTAACCTATTTTCATACAATCTAATCAATCTATTCTATTTCATACAATCATAGATTATTTTGACATTCGCAATATCACAGAAAAATGGACAGACGACCTTTTAAATAGAGATGTAGGTCGCCTCCAACAGGTATGTATGTAAGTCCAGAGGGGTGGCCATGTCTATCAGTGGACTGCCTACGGCTGTAATGATGATGAATAACACAAAATCATTTATGAGGCTTTAATCTTTGACTCTAGTTACACCAGTGTTACGTGGCATCGTTACGGACTTGCCATTCCCATTGCATCGTTTTATTTCCAATTTCCAATCAGGTAATACCCACTAAGCGTTTTTATTCCATATCACATATCAATAGTACACTTATGCGATTATTTATTGGAAGTTTTAATTAAATAAATCTCATATCTATCATACACCCTATTTTTTAGATATTGACAGCTATTGTATCTTAAAGAACGTCAAAAACTCTACTTAATCTGTCAAAGTTAACGCAAGTGGGAGAGCCATGCTGAAGCATATGATGACGCATTAATTGAGCCGCCTCTTCCGTGTTTTGAGGTCCTTAAAAATGTAGCTTAAGTGGTTTCAAGAGTACAATCAATACGCGGATAATGGCGCGGTTGTCCATAGGCGGCGGTGTTCTCTTACCATATAGGGGGCCCGCCTCCTCCATTGTCCGCTATACTATAAAAAAAACAAGTCATTTTACAATTTTTTTATTTTTTTTTTACAATAAAAATGACGATCTTTGTTCTAACAAAAATGCGCACGTTAAAATTCACACTGAATATTTCGAAAGATAAAGCAAATTCTGGTCGTTTTCTGAGCTGCAAAGAATCTGCGTTGTTATTTTTTATATGAATTCATTCAGTTTTTGGGAGAATAATAGTCAGTGCGATAGTATTTAAGTAATAAATTGACAGTACAGGTGGTTGATGTGACTTTATTAAATAAAGACTTCATTTTCATAAAATTCATAAAAAGTTAATTTATGTAACAAAATTAAGGAAAAACAAACGACAGTAACATTTAAAGAAACTATTCTACAATGTACTTTTCACAATCATAATACCCGCTTTGATTGTGGCGTAAATTATATGGATTGGCTAACTACTGCCAATAACTAAGATACATAATTTGTTTGCCTTGGAGGAGGCTTTTACCTGAAGGTGGTTTTTACAAGAATAATGGCGGTCTTCACGTGGGAAAGTCATGCTGAAAAATATGCTGACGCAATGGGGCCGGCTCGTCCGAAGTGATACCATGGCATCACAGAATACTCAGTTTGAAACGGTACTTGTATTGTGTTTCCCAGAGTGAGTGAGGATATCGAAGGCCCTTAAAAATACCGCTTAAGTGGCATAAAAAGTCAGAAACATAACCAATGCGCGGAGTGTGGCGTAGTTGTCTATGGGCGGCGGTGTTCTCTTATCCAGACCCACCTCCTCCGTTGTTCGCTATAGAATAAAAAATATATATATATATATATGTATATGTATGTATTTATTTATTTTAAATTAGTATAATATTTTATTTTTAGTGTAAACGTTGTATGTCTTACACGTAATTACTTAAGTATTTTTTTTTATAAGCAGTATAATTTCAAAGTTTTCCGATATCCTTACATACTCGGCGAAACACACACAATAATGTTTTATGTAACTGACCAGGAAAAATGTTGCTATAGAAATATTTGCTATATAAATTAACATGGTACAAATAAAGATTTAACAGCGATGGAATTTTAATTTTTTTAAAATAAAAGAAAATTGTGGCGTAACTGTAACAGCTAGACATATGCTGTGGCGACATTTTTTGTAGATAATTATATGTTCCTCAAAGTCGTAGTATATAATTTTGCTCTATAATCAATAAAATTTTCAATGCACCCAATATAAGAAGTTTTTTTAGTTCATTTATTGACGTTTTAGTTAGGTCTCCCTACTTTAAAAAAACAATAATATAACCTATGTTCACCGGATAACGTGCAGCTAACTAGAGATTTTTAAATCTCTGAAGTGACTTTGGGGCCTATTTATAACAATCAAAACTTTTCTATTCACAAATTCATTTGTTATGACAAATTATTGATTCATGTATGCATGAATACAATTATGAAAGCCGTCGTGTGCCATTACTGTGTGTTAGTTTTCCAGATATATATTTAAAAACGTTTTAAAAGAATATCTATCTGATAGTGGCCTATCTGTATTTTATTGATAACGTATTGTGATTAACACTGTGTAAAATAATCGATTCATTTGATTTTATTCAGCGTATTAACTTCACTGAGGTGTAAAATATCCGATAAAGTACTTTTGTTTATCATATAGGAATATTTATCGAAATTGCGTCATCAAACCTTTCACACCTAATACGTTGAGTTTCTAAGTGTCTTGCAAGTTATTTAATATATATTTAAGTAATAACTACTTTAGAAAAAGATAGGCAAAGTAGCGGGAGGCTTACTTCGGATTTATGGTCCATTTTTTACTTCTATGGCCTATCATCATCATCATCAGCCCATTCAAGTCCACTGCTGGACATAGGCCTCCCCCAAAGACGCCCACCCGCTGCGATC
>DWCF01004900.1:0-15346 GCA_018230265.1 Delias oraia | reverse complement strand
ACTGAGCAAATGTTTGAACAAAAATAATCAACATAGAAAAAATTAAAGACAACCATTTACAACACAAACTGCGCAGTAATAATATCCGATTTCTGTTTTATTCTATAGCGGACAACGGAGCAGGTGGGTCTCCGATATGGTAAAAGAACACCGCCGCCCATGTACAACCGCGCCACAATCTGCGTATTGTGGTTGTCTTGCCGGCTTTTTACGCCGCCTACGCGGCACTTTTAAGGACCTCCGATGTCTCACATCGTGTTTTAATAATTCGACATAAGTTGGAAATAAATTCACACGTCTAATTTGAAGATTTGCAATGAATAAGCAGAAATGGTTTATAAATGTAAATATGTGTTGTGAAGAGAATTCAAATTAATGTAAGATGGTACTAATAATGTTATTCGATGCTATTTGTTTAAAATTAAACTCAAACGTTGACGACACCCGTGATCCCTACAGTATTTCGTAATCCTTTGACAAAATAACCCTATCAGGCTCAAGCGTAGTCAAATGTGGAGTGATTTCGATGTTGTTTGGTACAATTGTTATAATACTTGTTTGTAAATCGAAGCTTTTTTAAGTGTAGTGGACAACGGAGCAGGTGAGTCTCCTTTATGGTAAGAGAACACCACCGCTTGTGGATGACCGCGCCACAGTCCGCGTATTGGTTGTGATGCTGGCGTTTTAGGCCACTTAAGCGGCAGTTTTTTAAGAGCTTCCGATATCCTCACTCACTCTGGGAAACACAGTACTAGTACCGTTTCACGTTGAGTATTCTTTGAGGTTGTGGTTTCACTTCGGACGAACCGGCCCAATTAGTGCGTCCGCCTATGCTACAGCATGCCTCTTCCACGGGTATGACAGTATTAAGACACTCGCCTGGCCACTGTCGAGTCAGTGTCCATTGACTGACATGGTAGACCTATTAAACATCATAGCTACGAGGGTGGGTCTCCTATATGGTAAGAGAACATCGTGGCCTATGGACAACCGCGTCACAGTCCGCGTATTGGTATCCTCACTCATTCAGCGAAACATAGTAGAAGCACCTATTCATTCTACTTATTAAGTATCAGAGATGCCATCTCCCCTAACTTGTACCACAACCCGTCATCTTATTGTTTATTAACGCAACTCCGCGAGTAAATAACATTGAATCCTAAAAAATACTTTCACCTACGGCTCACTAGTCAAAGGGCCTTCAGGATCCTCACTTTGTCCTTTTTCTGTTTAACTTAGGAATTATTTCCCGTTTTGTTTGTGTTGCTCTTTGACGAGCTCGGCTCGGAATTCGCAAAGAAAAATGTTTGAAAGTAAAGTTTTTACTTGGGTGTCTTCTCAGGTGTACGACTTTGTTTTCATGTACAACCTGTCCTACACTATTGACTTTGGGTGGATTTATTTATCTGCTTAACGCATTACGAAACTGTTTTTTTTCACATATGTTTGTATTCTCGGATACTGGCTAAAGATTCGAAGTTTCTGTAATAAAATCTATCGTATATCTGTATCGTGTAATATCGTGTATCTTATATAATGTTCTTAATATTTCGCTTTGCCTCCCTCAAAGCCCTTTGATTTGATAGCTGCGGTAATCAATGAGATACGGATGGCTGCCTTACTGAGGGCAAAACGACTAATTTATTTTAACATACATTTCCTACAGTTAAAGGGTATATTACAAATGAAAAACATAGGCTAGATCCACAAAAGATACCATCAGGATCCTGCATCAGTAAAATCAGTGACGATTTCAATGCAATCATATTTAACGAAAAACTATAAAGATATAAATGAGTTCATTTCAAAGACAACTTACAAATCCTTGTTGGTATACAAATCTTGGTACCGAATAAATTATAGCGAAAATGCCTTAACTAATAGTGAAACTACATAGTTTTAAATTTCGAAACTTGAAGCTTGATAAATTGTTTAAGTTGCCAACTTGGACGCCTGAAAAATAGGCACATCCTTGTAGAAGTGTAGCTTCTGGAGTCTTATATGTAGTTTTATAGGCAGATCGTATTGAGCATTATTTGCATACAATATAATAAAAAATGTCGTACACATTTCAAAGATTTCATTTCTATTGGTATTATAGCTTTCATTTAGAAATTACCTCACTTTATGATACTAATATCTTAAAATTATTAATAAAACGTTTTGTTATCGGTCAGTTCTTTAGAAAGATACAGGCGCATGTAACTTTGTAGTACGAACTTAGTTCTTAGAAACATATTTAGTTTAGTTAAAGATTACTTGTGGGAGAGCGATGGAGTAGCATATGCTATCGCACTAATTGGGCCGACCGGTCTGAAGAAATACCAAGGGGTCATAAAGTACCAGCGTGTATCTGTTCTTGTACTGTATTTCTCTAAGTGAGCTATGATATCTTAGTTTAAGCGGCGTAAAAAGCCGGCAATAATATAACCAAGGCGCGGATTGTGTGGCCACGGTGGTCTTTTACCATAGAGGAGACCCGCCTGCTCCGTTGCCCGTTGTACCATAAAAAAAGCATTGTTTCTTCATTATATGAATGTACTTTTTCTTGCAGTTGCTCCAGCGCACGTGACCATATCTGGGCCGACTGAAGCGCGAGTGGGTGACCCGGTTCCCCTGACCTGCAACACGGCACCATCGAACCCCGCCGCTGAGATCAAATGGCTAGTCCGCGGTAAACATCACAAGGAAGCCAGCAACCGCACTGTTATTTCTCCCGAAGGTATATCATTATGTTTTAAAAAAGAATTGAAGGATAAAAACTGCTCAAAAGAATATCATTACATATTTATACAAATATAGACATACATGGCTAAAAAAGGTTTCACCCACTGAGTTTGTTTCGCTGGTTCTTTTCAGTGGGCTTAGCTTGTACCACTGGTAGGCTGATTTTGACGAGCTGCATTTTTTTATTTATGTTGAGTAAAAATATTTCATTTCATTTCATAGCGCAATGTTTCTCGACTGTCGAACACGCGAAAGTGTCAATACGCATTGTATGTTTCTATACATGTACTGTGTAAAATATGGTAATAATAAGAAGAACTACCGAGCCACAGTCCGCGCATTGGTCATGTCGCCAGCTTTTAAGAACTTCACTCACTCTGCCCAAAACAGTAGAAGTTACACGCTGAGTATTCTGTGAGCCCGTGGTATCACTTTGAACGAACCGGCCCAATTAATGCGTTAGCATATGCTTCAGCATGGCTCTCCCACGTGTGCGACACTATTAATACACTCACCCGGCCACTGTCAAGCCCTTCCAGAGACCGAATAAATTATATATAAATTATATTTCATAATTAGCAGAACCGGGATTCGAACCCATTAATCTACGAGCCTCTCAAACTTGGATATAAACCATTAATTTTGGATTTAATAACACGGATCGAAAAAATTGTTTACTTTAAAGATGAGTTGTGATTTTCTTAAGATTTTTTGCCTTTTTTCAGGTGGTTGGATAACAACCTCGAACATAACAGTAGTGGTAGAACCCAATCGGCAATCAATCGCGGTGGTATGCCACGGCGTGAACGCACAACTCACCGAAACCGTAGCAGCTTCACACACTATCAATGTTCTATGTGAGTATTTATTTATTTAAATATATTTGAATGCTCTAACCGCTGAGATGACCGTAGAGCCGCGGATGCGTTGCCGGCCTTAAAGAATATGTACCTACGCTCTGTTCTTGAAGGTTCCAAAGTCTTATTGGTTTGGAAGTAGCTCGTTTGGCAGCTGATTCCACAGAGTGATGGTGCGCGGTGCCCGTTAGGTCTGAGAATCAGACACCTTTTATTCATTCCCCTGAATGTTAAGGGTGGTCCACCTCTAATTTTTTTTTTGACAACATTTTTTGTTTTTATTCTTTTATGGTACAGCATATAGAAATACATACAAGCCCAAATTTTCACCCCTCTACAATTTAACCCTTATTTGTTAGGGATATTAGTAATTGATAATATTCTTTTGTGGCAAAACAAAGTTTGGCGGGATTAACCAGTGTTAAAATAAAACTGTGAACTAACGTCACAGCAACGAAGTCATTTTACCTAGAGAGCTCTGGTAGAGCTTCTGCTCTATCTATCCGTGAACGACCCGTGAACGTGAGCTAGGAAAGCAATGAGTCAACTTGAGAATCCGTGATATGCACACAACCCCCCTTTCCTCATAAGCCTTGCTCAACCTTTCAAAACCTGAAAAGTTTTTACTTAAACAAAGAAAAAGTTGGATTAACTCTTGAA
Source organism: Delias oraia (assembly GCA_018230265.1). Lineage (NCBI taxonomy): Eukaryota > Metazoa > Arthropoda > Insecta > Lepidoptera > Pieridae > Delias > Delias oraia. The sequence goes on along the minus strand of DWCF01004900.1, from coordinate 11,102 downwards.
TACAATAGCTGTTTATAGCAACTCAATAATAATCGTGTCAAAATGGCGTTTCTGTTATGCATCCATCTGATCAATGTCCTATTTGAATTTCGCGTTAGGTTCATATTGAAATGTCATTGATAGTAAACAAAATACGTGCCTCCGTTACCTTATAATAAAACTCACCTGTGGGCAATGCTGAAGCACAAATTGGGCCGGTTCGTCGGAAGTGATACCATGGGCTCACAGAATACTAAGCCCGAAACGGTAGCTGTGCTCTAAACGTTGCTTCTACTGTATTTCACTGAGTGAGTGAGAATACCGAAAGCCTTTAAAAATGACGCTTAAGTGACCTAAAAAGACGACAACACAACCTAACACACACTGTCATGGTTGTTCATGAGTGGTGTTGTTCTCTTATCTTATAAGAGACCCATCTGCTCCGTTAGCCGATAAAAAAATATTAAATCCACTCGAATATTTCTAAACGTGTTTTATTGAGGTCATTATTGTGTTCGTAAAGGTATTCAGCACAGAACTAGGTCCAACCTATTACTTTCGGAAATCATTTTTTCACATTACACCTCTCAATATTCACGCGTCAAAGCCTTTTACCTAAAAGCTCTTTTGCTCTGTAAAAAACATTCAATCACGAAAAATTCAGTTTTCAAATGCAGCCTCTCGCCTGAATAAAACGTATTGAAGTGTATGCCTCGCATAAAAGCCTTAAACTTGATATTTTTTCTCTATTCGCCAATATATTTGAATTCTTTAAAACAAAACTATAAATCTCAACAGATAACATATTAACCGTTTCAGCGGCTTCGCATTTGTATTCTTAATCTCAAAGTATAGAAAACACTCTTATTGATTTTATAGCAACTTTTTTACTTTTAAAAATTTAAAGCAAAAACGTGATTTTAAAAGACTCAAAGTAAACCAATTTTAATCTCCTCAAATGTAAGAACATTAAAGTTTCCCGATGTTTATGTCAATCAATATGAATGCTCGTGATATTGGCACCCGTAAGACGCACAGGTTAACTTTCGAGTTTTACTCTATTTAAATTACACCGTATTGCATTGAGTTTCGAGCCTCACTTATAAATTTAATTATGGTTTATTTTTTTATACGTTCATTACCAGTTTATATTACTAATAATTGGTTTAATTTTTGTGTGATCTATATAGATCGTTGTTGAAAAATACAGATTTTGCGATGATTTCATTGATTAGTAAATTTCGAATAAATTTAATATAGAAATATTTAGAAGGGATGATAAAAGTTAATTAAGCCAAAAATGATGTTACTGACGAATAAATTACAAAGAAAAATGTTGAAGGAAACTCGTATTTATTGCTTTATTTACAATTTGAGGCCCATTCAGATGTTTTATAAAATCCTATAGTAACCAATATTTTACTTGTAAACAACTACCTGATACTAGCGAATGCTATTTTGCTTTATAAATTATCAATACCAAAATAAATTAAGAGCTTTTACAGAGATGGTATCTTAATATTTTTTTAATTAAAGGAAACTTCATCATATAATCCGATCGAAGTCCTGCTGGACATAGGCCTCCCCAAATACACCTACCTATTGCGAACTTGAGCGATTTGGATCCAGCAGTTCTCCGTGACCTTAACGAGATTGTCGATATAATATGTGGGCGCAATATTTTAAATGATTATATGTTCTGCAAAGTACTTTATTTTGTTCTATAAAAAATATTATTCGCAGTGAACGTATAAGGATTATTTAGGACATTTTATGGAGTTTTAATAAAAATACACTAACTTTAAAAAATACATAATATTGCCTATTTTCACCTTCGATAGTTTAGCTTCACAACGGTGAAAGAATTTTTAAATTTAATCTAGCTATTTCAGAGATTAATAAATTAAAACAAACAAAATTAAATCAAAAACTATTTATTCGTCATAGGATTTAACAATCACTTGATAATTGTCGTGATTCATTTACAACAACTGTTGACGTCAAAAAAAATTACTTATAATTATTAAGTTTACGCAGTTTCTTAAGCTCTACTGCAAAAGAAACAGCAACAAATTACATACATCGCGGCATTTTCTCCAATGACGCAACTATTTTTAATTTAACTTATATAATATTTATTATTATATATGTGATTGTCATGTTTTAATATTCTATACAGAGCGTACTAAAAAAACAGTAATACATAATTAAGAGGCTTCCGTGCCAAACTCAGGCCATACATACCTCCTTTTCAGGAAGAAAACAATGTTTATAGTAAAATTAGTATTGAGAAAAGTGTTACTTATAAATATTTTAATATTCCGTTTTGTTTGAATAAGTCATTTCAAGACCGCTCTTGAGATGTCTCGTAACTACTTTTATAATGGTACAAAGTTTTTATTCGAGATGCCGCTGCAAAAACTTGTGTTTCATTACAAATGTTTTCCAAGTCTATTCATTCATATCTGAATATACGTTTTTGTTCGTCTTTAATGGGTTAGCGAGAGTAAGACGCTTAAGCGGTATCAATAATAGCACCGCGTGTCGCCTGAAGCTAAAATACTAATGTTATATTATAATATTTTTTGTGTGATTATCTAATTGGCGATATTAGTGTTGTGGCTTTCGTGTTACCCGTGGGAGGGCCATGCTGAACCATAAGCTGACATACTAATTGGGCCGGCTCGTCGCAAGTAAGACCACGTGCTCACAGAATACTCAGCGGGAAACGGTACTTGTACTTGTGTTTCACAGAGTGAGTGAGGACATCGGTGGCTCTTAAAAGTGCCGCTCAAGCGGCGTAAAAAGCTGGCAACATAAGAAATGTGCCGACTGTGGCACGGTTATCCATGGGCGGCGGTGTTCTCTTACCATATAGGAGTTCCACGTGTTCCATTGTGCGCAGTAGCATAAAAAAAAAATCCAGATCGATAACCGAAACTGCACAACAGAGTTATCTCTTTCGTAACTTGGGCCACAATGAAGACATGATTAATGACTGTGAGATAACAAGTTTGCCATGCTGTAAACGCTTACACCCGGCTTTGATCGTTGCGATAGCGTTTAACATAGCTGTACTATATCTACTTCTTATAATTTTGCGGAAGTTGAAAACTGCTTACTTGAACTGTCCGTAGTCCGTATAATACTTGGACTTGATGTAGATAGTAATAATAAAATTCTTACTATGATAATCTCATGTTGTAGTAGGATAATTGAAGGCTATATGTTTTTGTTTAATTATTATACCGTCTACAGATATGATGCGTTTGAGTGTTGGTTTAAATTTCGATTCCGAGAAATCAAGTACAATGTTACGGTCGGCTTGGCTTGGGAGGCGGTTCACCTAACGGGTTGTAAAAAATGTGTGAATCAGTCACAGATGTGTATCTTCTGTACATGTGAGTCAATTTTACAAATGGTTTCTTCTATTGTTCAATAATTTTAATATTAATTCTATTACTTAAGTTGTATTTTTTGTATTTCTGGTTTTAGTTTTTAATACAAAGTATATAACTAGTTAAGAAAATATTGCAGCTGTCTACGTTGCTGTATAAAGATCTCCTAAGACATAAAATAAAGCGATCTCGTCTAAGTACACCTGTCTAAAAACATTTAAGAGGAGGGCAATTAACTTAAATCACTCTTAAGTCATTCCCAAGGGGCGGGGCGGGATGTCTTAAAACTACGCCTGAATTATACATGAGATTTAATTTGTTTTCTACAGAATAAAAACAATTACTAAACCTAAAATGTAAAGAAACATCAAATATCACATTATAGTATTTTTATTTTGATGACAGATATAGCATTTCTCTATTTACGGGAATCGAAAATTGATAATATTTGAAATGGAAGTGGTTTATAGAGCTAATTTATTATAGAATATTGTTTTGCCTGCAGCTTTGGAAGTACAGCCAAATAATATTTTGATATGTTTCTACAATAATTCTGGTCAGTTTCGTTGCAAAAGATGCGATTTTAAAGCGTTTAAATGTTTTTTTATGTGAATAAACTAACTACGTAGATTTTTGCCCGAGTTAAACGGTAAAGTCGCTTTTGCCAACAGCGAGAAACCATATAAAAAAGTATATTCTTCGATAGTTAGTAAAAACAATTAAAATCAAGACCGATGTATGAAAGAAAGTATATCCAATGCATACTTCTGTTGTTGCTAATTTATTAAGGCGTTCAATCAACGTAAAATCCATCGAAAAATAAACCAAAGATCATTTGAAACGAAGCTGGGTGTCCAGCTATTATATATCGATTGCTCTCGGTCGGTCGCCCTGGCACGTTCCACTCATTAATGTAATGAGTGAGTGGAATTAATTGCAGCAACTACGCCGCACCGTCAGACGAATTATACTTTTTTAAGTTTTTATGACCCGTCTGCGATAATCGGCAAACGATCATGTCACCAAAAGTAACTTTATTTGGTAGTTTAGTTTGTTCGTCACTTCATCTCCGTGTGTATTAATATAAGCTAGGCATTTCTTACCCGGACTTTATAACAAAGATATTTTCATAATATTATGTTTTACTAAAGTTAAAGTTAATATTTTTTATGCTATAGCGGACAACGGAGTAGGTGGGTCTGCTATAGCAGATGATATATATGATATACACCACCGCCCATGAACAACCGCGCCACAGTCCACGCATTGGTTGTGTTGCCGGCTTTTTACTCCGCTTAAGCGGCACTTTATAAGGGCCTCCGAAATCCTCACTCACTCTGCGAAACACAGTACAGATTCCGTTTCACGCTGAGCATTCTGTGAGCCCGTGGTATCACTTCGTACGAGCCGGCCCAGTTAGTGCGTCAGCATATGCTTCAGCAGGGCTTTCCCACGGGTGCGACCATATTAAGACACTTGCCTAGCCACCGCAAGTCCTTCCAGAGACTGAATAATTTTTTTGAATTAAATTATAATTGTCCGGACCGGGATTCGAACCCGTTACCTCTCGCTTCATGGTACACTTTTAAAACCATTAAGCTACGAGGCTCTATTAGGGCGAATAATTTGTGATTACCATTTAGCGGTTGGAAATTATTAAAAGCCATTAGTCATTACATAAGTTTATCTGGTCTAATAAATTTACGTAATTAATAACCTTCCTACAAGGTAGCTACTGATTTTTTGGTATTAATATTCAGCATTTTTTTTTAATTTTATTCTTAGAGAATGTGACCGAAGAAGAGTCTGATCTATAGAGAGAACAAACCTGCAGAGCACAGAAATGTCAACCTGTTAATCCAAATTAGCACTGATTACACAAAATTAGTTTAGGTACGAGGAAAATATCGATAAATGGGCCGGCGATATCAGTTGTTTTCTATAAATTCCAGTCACGTCTTTACAGTCGACCGTCATGCTGACCGCTCTAATGTTTGCCCCTAATTTACGGGACCGTACCATTTATGAGCATACATTACATGCCACAGGGCTGTCGGACATGCTTCGATGGAACGTTTCATTAGCAACTGAAGTGCTTGCCCGAAAAAGAACAGCTCCTTACTAAGTACTGCGATAGAGCTCGCCTGAAATAAGTAACTTATTTGTTTTGATTATTAAGAAAGACTTGAACTTATTTGAGAGGTTTTTGTTAGCAGATGACTAATATTGTTAGTAGCTCAGCTTGTTGAGTAAGTTGGCGCGTGACCTAGCAGTCTAGCTAAAGATTTGTTTAAAGACTTTAGGCTACCTTATGGAGTGAATACTATATTCATATTAATAATTAAAAACCAGAAATAAACTCAGATTTTGTTAGGCTTTTCTGTAAGGGCTTGACAGTGGCCGGGAGAGAGCTATGTTGAAGCATATGCTGAGGCCCTAATTGGGCTGGCTCGTCCGAAGTGATACCATGGGTTCACAGAATACTCATTGTGAAACGGTACTTGAAATGTGTTTTGCAGAGTAAGTGACGATATCGAAGGCTTTTAAAAATGCCGCTTAATTGGCATACAAAGTCGGCAACACAGCACGCGAGGAATGTGGCGCGGTTGATCATGGGCGGCGGTGTTCTCTTACCATATAGGAGACCCACCTGCTCCGTTGTCCACTAAACTTTAAAAAATATAAAAAGGATACTTTTAGGAATACTAACATTTTGTTAATTTATAAAGATTGGCAGCCCTACTTAATTATGTACTAAATGACATATTGTACCGACGTATCCCGCGAACAAATACAGTGATTAGGCAATCATTTTCTCTACATTGACAGATTTTTTTCTCTCTCATTCGTATTTTCTGTAATTTATTTTCTGTAATTGTATTACAGTGAGATAAAACGCTGATTTTAGAAATTATGTATTGAATCTTTTCTATATTCGATTCTTTTTCTTGCTGAGTTTGATTTAATAAAATACCAATAAAATAGCAAAAAGTTTCAAGAAACATAAAATCCAACGATAGTGCTATAAAATGTCAAAGACATTTCAATATAAATCATGAATTGTTATTTTTTTCGTTTACGCTCTGAAACTTGAACTATCTTGAACTAGAATGATATATTACGTTCCTTAGAAAAACTAAAGTATTTCACACATTCAAAGACATTATCTTAAGACAATGCATATTCTATTATATAGAAATGACTTATGTTTGCAAAAAGCCACTCTATCCTACAATTAATTCCACTGCACGACGTAATGCTTCTTACAGTTAGATCGGGAAATGATTGCTCGTTTTATATCAACTGGTTATGATATTATCGAAAAGGATTCAATTTTACTTTGAATTAGTGTTTGAGGGTCATTACCTGAGTAAATGAATAAGGGATTCTATTCAATTATAAGTTGTAAAGAAAGAACTATTGAAATATTAATAATATTTAATCTATTATCGTTTTATCGTTGCAACAAATATACCATTCTTTATTGTATATCATATAACGTGGTAGACGGGATCTCTAATCGTAAGAGATTTCCAGCATCTATATACAGTAGCGCTGCAATCCGCGATTTAGTAGTTTCTCCACCTACATATGCCATAACAACACTTTACAAGTACCAAATAAGTTACATATACAATAATATTATTTATTACACATAGAAGACAGGTTCGTGTCAGGTTATTGTTACTTTTGTGTTCATAAATTCTTAGTCATAATTAGTCTGTCGTTTTTTTTTACATTTATTCGAAATCCTCGTATTTCTTTTATAGACATGACGACAATTCTTATAGCAAATATATAAATTCCACTAACCACTAATGTGATATCAAATGACCGCAAAAGTACTTCGCAAGTGCCATTTTCCAAATCTTAAACAAACAAAACGAAACGGAAGCTCTGAGATATTAAAACCAATTCTCGACAACAAACATATAAGTCACATTTAAGAACGTTTCAGAATACCGTTTGTTAAAAACAAAAGCGAATTAGTTCTGTGTTATTACTTCATTTGATAATAGCACTATAATTTTATAAAGCCAGTCCCATCCCGGAGTTTGAATTAAAATTAAAATACCATTAAGGCTCTCGACACACGAACGAATTGCAACAGTTTGTAGGTACATTACGTTATGTATTTTTTATTATTAACGGACAACGGAGTAGACGAGTCTTTTCTATGGTAAGAGATCACCACCGAAGCGTCCACTGGCCCTTCCAAACATGTAATAAATTAAATAATTTAGCCATAGTATGTATTAATATTATGTTGAGGATATATTTTTAGAAGCGTTCCTTTTTATAGAGATATTTCACCGATGAGAAAACATTATTTCAGAAGTATTTAAGATATATTTTTTATGCTCTTGTCATAAAAGTGAGGGATGTTAGTAAATAAACTGTTTGAATGAAGAGAGGGAACAAGTGGTAATAATTGTTCACTTATTTTTACGATTACTATGTAATACAATACTATATTAGTAAAAAATACGTGTTTATTGAATAAAGATCAGCCTAATAAAATATTTGTTTGCACAATTGTAACCCTTAAGTTAGAATGCTAGCCTAAAGACAACATCAATAATTGTATCGGAAAAATAATTCTGAAGCGAAATTCGGACAAATCTAAATTCAATTTACGAATTGTGTGACCCAATAAAATGACTGGTATTTTATATGTAAACGTTGTTTTCTAGTGCTGCGTTATTACAATTTCTAGTCACTTCTTGAAATTGGAAAAAAATATATTTTTATTTCAGTTTTTACTTTTATACTATGTAATAATAATTTTTTCATTTGAATAGTTTTTAGTTAAAGCTATGTTATTGAAAATCAGTTGAATTCTCTTATAATTCTCAAGCTACTACAACAATGTGCTACAAATGTCGACTTTTTACTACGGTATACCGTAGCTACGAGGTACACTGCCGCGTCATAGTGTAAAAAATCATCATTGTGTATAACATGCCTAACAACAAATTGATATTATCCCGTGCTGCGTTGTTGTAATTATTGGCTAATCCTCTAATTAACAATTAATTACGCTCCAGTAAGACACTGCGTTTCTATATGTGTGCCTACGCGAGTGCTTTGAAAGAACCTACCTAGTTAATCACTTTGATACATTCCGTCCTTGATTTTATCTTTGATTTATGCACATCAATGGCGTCAATTGACTATCGTTACTGCAAGATTGTCTACGTTAGTAAATATTTAATTTGCAAATCCGTTGAGTGTGTTAATTATAAATGACCATCATTTAGAGGCAGTAATTACATTGTGAATTTTTACCAATATTAATGATTCTAATAATTAGGAAATAATCAAGACCAACTGGTAAGAAATCATTATTTCTACTTTTTATCTAAAATATACATGGATAGTTTTGTGTTGTGGGTATATCAAGAAAGAATGAGACAGCTATGAAGTTGTTCATTGAGTCTTCAAGATGTTTAACAGTTTAGCTGGAGTACAGCTACTGAGTAATCAATGAAACGCAGATCCCAATATTAAAGTGTTTATTATTTCATCATCGTCATCATTTCAGCCATAAGACGTCCACTGCGACAACATAGGTTTCTCCTATGATTCCCCTATTATCCTCCTCCATTTTATTTATAAAGTGGGAATTTCACCGCTTTCACCGCTACCGGCGGGTTAATCCAGTACAGTACCACTGCAGGGCGTCTCGCTCTTGCGCCAATATCTCGCTTCCACACTGCCAGGTGTAAACAGTAGCAACAGACGCTGCTGCTACAACAGTATAAAGTTGTGTATACTATAGAAATGATGAATAACATCCGCCTCCGCCGGATACGGAGACGAGAACCTACTAGGTACGTCACCAGACTCACCCCGGTGAGCTTCCGACCGGCTGCTCAGGTAGCCCAAGCTGAGATTCGTGTCTCGAAGACGCCCTTGCGCTAGTCACGGTTAAAAATCAATTCACGACGAGCCTCTGGCTTGGCCAAAACAAAAGGCCGTGTGAAGCTGTTATGGCTGTATGGCCGGCAGCAAATAGGCCTTCCAAAAAATATAATGAAATATATTTCTATATTAATTATTTCATTGCAGATCCTCCGTCGGCGCCCATGATCACTGGTTATATACCGGGAACAACTCTGGCCGCTGGTACAGTACAGAGGCTATCCTGCAGCTCCACCGGTGGTAACCCTCTCGCAACACTCACCTGGTTTAAGAATGATAAAAAGGTAAGCTCTTTTGATCAATATTTCTTACTGTGAATTACAGAATAAACGCACTTATAAATAGATATATTTTTTATAGTATAGCGACCAACGGAGCAGGTAGGTCTCCTATGTGGTAAGAGAACACCGCCGCCTATGGACAACCGCGACACAATCCGCGCATTGGTTGGGTTGCCGGCTTTTTACGCCACTTAAGCGGCATTTTTAAGGGCCTCCGATATCCTTACTTACTCTGCGAAAAGCAGTACAAGTATCGTTTGACGCTGAGTATTCTGTAAGCCCGTGGTATCACTTCGGGGGAGCCGGCCTAATTTTTGCGACAGCATATGCTTTAGTTTGGCTCTCCCATGGAAGGAAAATTAAGATAATGTATCATTATCTTTCAGACATCTTGGAATCCTCTTTAGTGGTTGAATGAATATAATCTTGTTTTTAAAAGTGTATATATTTACATATTTATGATTTATTTATATTAACGTACTTATACAATAAAAACAAAAAGTAAAAAAGAGACTGTGCTCGGCTAATCTGAAATCCTGTAAATAAACACAAATACAAAAAAAGGAAAACTGGCACCACTTACAGACAAGTCTGAAAATAACCAAAACATTGAAAACGTAGAGAAGGCATTTTTAAATATATAATTTTAAATAATTATATAATAGTAATTGATGAAAAAAATACACTTACAATATCGAATTATACTATTTTCTGTTATCGCAAAACCATTCCATTTATTTACATATATATTAAAAAAAACTGTATGTCTAAAACATACAAAAGTCTCATCAAAATCCTTGGGGTGCATACCTTACCTTTGATCAGTCAGCTAATCATCAATATGAAAATTAGTTTTCCCGAAGACCTTCGTAATATTCTGCTAATATATTCGCTGTAATTATCTTTTATGAATAAAAAGACACCTAAAGTTCAATGATTGTATATAATTTCAATTTTTTTATTTACGCGATATGGTACCTCTGTACCAAAAGTAATATATCACTTTTTAGCTCGATTTCTAATGTAAATGAACCATTACCGTAATCGCTCAGGAGTCACAATGGTCATACACGCGTGATTTATTAAACTTGTTAGTGGAATTTTATTTGCGTTTCCGTAAAAAATATGTTACATGTGTCGCGTGAAGGGGTTGTTAAAATACGTTGAACGTTGACCGAATGTATTCACAATTGTTGAATTTCATTCAAATGTCTAGCAAATGGTCAAGGTTTTTTAAATGTACCACCTCTATCTGCTAATGCGTTATATAAATCAGTCGTTACATAGTAATTGACTTTTATTTAACGCTCATGGTTCATACAATAATTGTCTTCTATAAACTATGACTACTAGGCAGACTCCATCATCATCATCAGCCTATCAAGTCCATGCTGGACATGGGCCTCCCCCGAAGACGAATTAGTACTAGTTAGTAGCAGAATCGTGGTCGCTTACGATGGGTCTAATGGAGAAGCTCAGAGTCACTCAGCGAGCTATGGAGAGGGCAATGCTCGGAGTC
>DWCF01004899.1:0-15350 GCA_018230265.1 Delias oraia | reverse complement strand
TGACTAACATTAAATATTATTTACAAAATAACATGTGTTTAGGTGACTGTAAATTTAGCTAAATGAATTATAAAGAAACAGTAAATACCCAAAAAAAGTATAGAGTTATAGAAGAATAGAAATAGTACTGCATTATAGTTGTAAATATATTTAAAACAATATCTTACTTCCATCTATTTGTAAAAGCTTTGTAAGATGTTGTAACTGGTAATGCAAGAGGTACTCCATCACATAACACTTGGCATGTAACATATAAATCTGAGCAAGATTCTTGATAAAGTCCAGAGAATTTTAGCATTGGATCTGTGAGGAGCATGTCATATTCTGGTTTTGCTCGCTTTCCTTCAAGTGTACCTCTGTAATATTAACACACATTTATAATAACATCAACCAGTTATTTAGAAAAATTGTCATTTGAGGTTCTCGAGTATTTTAGAAAATAAATGAATTTCCCAATACAATGCAAGGAACCATGGATATTGTAGTCTGAAAAAAGATAGAAAAGACTATGCAATCCAAGGCTATTACAAATTAGTATTTATTGAAGATAATTTAATAGAAAAGAGAAAGTAATGAACTCACATCTTAATTTCCACTTTATGATCTAATGATGAGCTGTAAACGTAGTAAAATTTATCGTCTATTTCATTCATTTTAATTTATCTCTAATTTATTTTGAATATAAAAAATCCTTTATGCCAACACAATAGTAACTACTTTATAGTTGACAATCATAAATTATTTATTGAAGTTCAATCATTTTTAATTCAATTTTCAAGACGTTGCATCTATTTCTTTCTTTGAAAACAAACAATTTCAACGTTTACGTTTGACTTCACTGCCCAACATTTCTCCTCTTTTCAGTGTACTTTATAGTCTATACAAAATACCTTTATGTCACAGCTTAAATAAATTAGTGTCACCAAATTTAAACTCAAGATCCTTTGTTAGTATAATAAATAATTACAACACCACTGAAATTGGCAACTAAAATGAATTTTTATTTCAACCATTAAATTTTTTATGTAATTGTTTATGTTATATAATTGTTTATTTATAAAACAATACATATTCAAAACGAATTTCGGAAAACTAAATTAAAAATAGAAAAACAGTAGGACAAACAAAAATATTGATCAGATAATCAATTAAAAATAATTACCAATCAAATGAAAAATAATCTTTAATTATTTTGATGAAGAAAGCGCTATTTTACGAGTAAAAATTTGTTTAATTTTTTTATAAACAGTTATCGGACAAATAAATAAATATATTAGACATTTACAGTAAAATGACGAACAACTGAATTGTTTAAACATTTTATTTCTGGATGCCAACTTCAGGGAAATAACTGATTTAAAAAATATTTTAAGACCCTTTAAATAAATAATTAAATTAAATAAAACAATTTAGTATATGAATTACAAAAATGGCAAATTTTTTAAAAATATAATAAAAAATTACTTGAATAGTTTAATGATATTTATAATATATAACTATGTTAAAGAAAATAAGTAATTATTAATCACGACTGGATTCGTTTCATCATATTGAACTTGACTTATGACATATGACGTTCCAATGTTTTTGTTAAAATTGTATCTAAATCTAATAGCTAAATGAAAGTTTTGGTGCTAAGTTGATATTGCCAGTATTTTAATAATTGTTGAATAAAAACAGAAATAAATAAAATTGTTATAGTTCCAATATCCTTGTAAGTAGTTAATAACACAGTCAACTAGAGTGTATCATTTGTATCAATAATTCTTGTTAAACATTCGCAACGGTCCCTTATTCTGGAGTACCGTATTTAGATAAGAAAAGTTCGTCTTTCTTTTTCAGAAAATGACGAAATTACTAGAGTGGTTGTCTGGAGCATCAGCATTCTTCGCGATTTGGTATTCCTTGATTGGTGGCTATGTAAAACATCCAATTATTGAAGCTAATATGAACCTTATCCTCATTTCACCTATTTGTTTTATAATAGTATTTGGACTATATGCTGTAACAGTTGTTTTATACCGGGTATTTACATTTAATAATTGTGAAGCAGCATTTTTGGAACTGCAGCAACAGATTAAGCAAGCAAATAAGGATCTAACAGCTAAAGGACTTAAGTGGTAGATTTTAGTATTAATTGGAGCTATAAATCACTTTCCATCTTAATTATAAACATTACATAAGGAGGGAGGTTAGTTATTCTGAGAAGATAAAACAAATTTAGCTGCTATTGGTATATTATGGAAAGGAAGTTAAAAACATTGTTAATTAGATAGGAATTTGGTCAGACTTGTTTTACTAAATTACTGTTTTTCATATTAATTTAAGGTAATATATACAATGTATTTATTGTAAATATTAATAAAGTTTTAAAAGAGATTGTATATTGTGTCAATTATTTCAATTAAAACACAATTTTAATAAATAGCTATTATTTTATTAAGCTTATCATATGATTTATTTACAATATACTTTAAGAGAAACAGTTTTGCTGCATTTTATTTATATTAACTTATATTCATAATAAATTGGTTTTTATTACAATTAAAACATAGTTTTATCATTTAATGTGTTGGATTCAAGGCCCACTTTAATACATTTGGTAAAGAAAGGTTATATAAAATAAATAATATGTATTTACATTACTTACATGCTATTATAATATATATTTTTTCATATTTTACAATATTTTAAAGGAATTAGAAATATGTAATATAAGGTCTGATCTAACTACTATATTTGCTACTTTTAGTATACTGAAGTGCAAGATAACATCAGTTTCTACACAGACATTACAATAATATTAAAATCTGTTTTTTTAGAAGTTGGTAAAGATAGAATGCTTAATAGAATAAGAGGTCTGCCGCACATAGATAATCAGAACACCCCTTGGACTTATGGGTATTAAAGTAGGTTATATTCTTATTAAATTAAATATAATTATTTTATTATACAACTGGCAAGGTAGGGTCATATATAATGAGAATTACTGAGTATCCTTTAATAATACTAGTAATTTTCTGTGGTAGTTGTAATAGGCCAATTGGATCTGCCAGTGTGCTTAACTGGGAAATGAAATACCATTATATGGTATTTGCATATTATTGGTATGTTCACATGTATTAGCTTTGCTGAAACATATTTTAACGCACTAATTGGGCCGGCTCGTTCGAAATGATACCACGGGCTCACTGGATACTCATCGTGAAACTGTACTTGTACTGTGTTTGGCAGAATGAGTGAGGATATCGGAGGCCGGCAACACAACCATGGTCGGCGGTAGAAGGGGTTCTTTTATCATACATATTTTTTACCACTTGCTCCGTTATCTGCTATAGAATTAAAATATATATATATATAGTTTTTACATATATCTTTAGATAAATCTTGACTTAAAATGTTTTTCTTAATTTAAAATTCCCAGACATTGTTTATCAAATATTTAAGTCTAAAAGGTTAGGAAAGAAGTGTTATATGACGTAGTAGTACCTATGTTTTGGGTTAGCCATATGTAGTAAGTATTCAATATAATTAAATGTTATCCTGAGTCAGTAACTGAAGTTATTTCACACTCAGAAAACTACAGGCGATTTAAAGCTATATTTGAAAATTCAAGTGTCTATCTAAGCGAAAACGACGTTGAGTGGGAAACATATCCATCTTAGAGAATTAATTGAATGATATATTGTTAAAATCTACGATCTCGAATAGTTTTGTATTTCACCTCATATTTTCTAGAAACTTTGTGAGTATTTGTTTTAAAATCTACGATCTCGAATAGTTTTGTATTTCACCACATATTTTCTAGAAACTTTGTGAGTATTTGTTTGAAAAATAATCTTATAAAACATCGAATATGAGGTTATAAATTCTACATGTATTTTTTGTTAAGTTATTTAAAACTGGGAAAGCATTATGCCACAACACCACCTAATGGTAAGAAGGTACAGCCTATAGAAGATATAGTTACTAAATTACTCGCCACTCGACTAAAACACTAACCTAGTGCGAACTAGGCTTTAGGGTCGAATGCTTGCCCAGCAAAAATACGTATAGGGAACTACGATTGTATGACGAAAACCGAAGATCCTTTTTACATAATAATTTTAATAGAATAACAGGAAATGAAGGTGGAAAATTTAATAATTTACACAACATCAAGAGGACTAGTCTCCACTTATATTCTTGTGCCTTTCATATAAAAAGAGTTATTTTTAAGTAAAACTATGCAATTCTTATATATATTAAAATTCTGTCTCTTTCTCGCTTATTTCAAATTCCTATTTGAAATAAAACACTGAACAAAGCCAAAAGAAACATTGTCTAATAATTTGTTTGCAACAAAGAGAAATCCTGTCACATAAAGTAATGGCGCTTACTGCAACGATTAATTCTCGGTTAGAAACGTACAGTTAGTAACGTACGTCGAAGTGGCCATAGTTTCCTATTAAGTATTAATACTAACTAAATTCAACGCGCAGTGGAAACCAGTCCAGACACTATAAATGTTACTTAAAATTGGTCCGAAATTACATCTAATTATTATCTGCGTAATAAATAGTGCACCAAAATTCGTGTACGAATGACGAATGTGTATAGGAAATCTGAAATACTAGCGAGAATTTAAAGGGTTTCTATTCATAGAGGAAAGAGGATCTTTGAGACCCGGAGTCGTGCGGAAGGTATGGCTTAACCTTCGCACCTAGTAATTGGATTTCGGAGTTAAAAATATCTGGTAAAATCTACATTATTATCACTCAGGCAATATGTTCGATCAGTATTTTTCTACATGGTGAATGTTTGATTGGTTTTTATGAGGCTAATGAATACAGATTAAAAATTGTAATCTGTTGCTTTGCCTTACATATATTGACTATTGTTGCCCCAAATTCGGCAAATGGTGTCTCATACGAGAAATGAGATTGTTGCTAGTATTAGGACCCCTACGGGGGCTAGATGTGCAGCCGATGATTGTCCAGAAAGGATGAGGGCCCGAAGCCTCTGTCGCTCCTGGTAGCGTTTATCTTCGCCAGGCGGGTCTAAGCATTCAAACTCGCAGCATCTTTCGCCGACACGGAAATTTTTGCAGAACTGGAAGAAATTATATATATATTAACAAAACCTTTTATTTGATACGTTTTTATTTCAGATTTTATTTTACTTTGTATATATAACATATATCAATGAAAGCATTAACAGATTTATGATATCAGGATTTTTATAGTCTGGACGATACTGCTGTAGTCGACCAAACTAAATAGTTAATTCTTAACTAGAATACGATGTTTGCATAAAAATTAACTGGCCTTTTAAAAATATATTGATTAGACCGAATGTTCGCTAAAATTCAGAAATAAATATTTTTCGATTATTATTTTAATCAAAAAAACATGAAACATTAGCAAATCTTCTTTAAATGTTACATAGTAATAAAAAAATTAACTTAAGTAGGTATACTCTCATAAAAACTTATATTATAAGAAGTTAAGAAACATACAAAAAACAACAGTTAAGACCTGGGATAAGTGGTCTTCCGCGCATGAACCCCCAGAACAAACAGTTGTATTTGTGAAACATTTGCTGTGTATATGAATTTCATGTTTACATATTGCTGGGTACTTCGTCTCAGTGGGATGAAGTGACGAATTTCTGTTCTGATATAACTAAGGCCTATTTTATTTTTCTGTAGTCCCTATCTTTAATTTTGTTCATAATTATGTGATAAGTTTTGATTAGTTTTTACGTAATATGAATAAGAAGTTAGCTAAATCTAGTTTATTATTATCTACTTACATATGGTGGGTCGCAGTAAATGGCTTTACACCACATCGGCTTCGAGTGGTAGCACACGCAGATAGAACAGACACCAGGTCCTGGCACGTAGAGCAGCCCATGAGGGATCTTCTTGCCCTCCCAGTCCACGCAGTCTTCTTCCATACATTCTGTAAGAATATTAAACCCCTCAATTAATTACAAAAATAACTATTTTTTTATAAAGTGGACAACAGGGCAGATTGACACTTATAAAGTTCTATAAGGGTTGTAGCTAGAGATATTTTGCTTATTATAAAGAATAGAATAATAAAAATATTAGCTACACTTTTTTATATGATATAGCGGACTAGGGAGAAGTTGGACCTCGTATATGGTAAACCACGAAGGAACACCACCGCTCATGGACAACCGCTCCACAGAATGCGCATTGCTTGTGTCGCTGGCTTTTTGGGCACTGAAGTCGCATTTTTAGGGCCTCCGATATCCTCACTTACTCACCGAAACAGTAGAAGAACCATTTCAATTACAACTACCATTTCACGGTGAGTATTCTGTGAGCTCGTGGTATCATTTTGGACACGCCGGCCCAATATGTGCGCCAACATATGCTTCAGCATGGCTCTCCCACGGGTACTTTATATTCGATAATATAGTTTTAATTCATGTGAATAAATTACCCAATATATCAACGTTCAAGGTAAAGAAAATAAGTAATAAGAACTAGGTACTACGTAGACTCCTAATTACTTTCCTTGAAGCATCGATGGCTTTCACATGCGACCTATTTCAGTGCCTTCTGGGTAATTTATTACATGCTCAGCTGAAGGCTTAAGTAACATGGCAATTATGAAGAAATACCTTTTTAATCCCTGGGGATGTCATATGGCGTGGAAGCTTCTGGAGCGAGTTTTAAGAGATTTTCGTATCTGATCGAGAATAGCTAATTTTTTATTTGAATCGTGTTTTAAAGTTTTATAAAATGATTCATGAACTTTAGTTTCCAAGTTGTTCCAGATGGTCCAATTACGAGGGTGTGCATCACAAAAGGTTTTCTTTTTATTTGGCTTTTTAATGATATAGCGGACAAGGGAGAAGTTGGATCTCGTATATGATAAGAGAACACCACCACCCGTGGAGAACCGCGCCACAGTCCGCATATTGGTTGTGTTGCCGGCTTTTTACGCCGCTAAAGCGATATTTTAAAGGGCCTCCAATGCCCTCACTCAATCAGCTAAATACAATCAACAGTCACTTTTTTCTGAAAACTTTGTATTCGCGATTGGAACTCAATCACAAAGATTTTCCTAAGGACAATTTAGTAAATCTAAATTATTATCATTTTTGATCAAATTTTGGTTTTATGATTGAAAAAGCGGCTGAAGAGAGACACGTAGCTAAGGCGTAGCTACTCTTAGCCGACTGTCTCGACATTAGCCGGGTGTCTTAATACTTTCACAACCGTGGGACGCATAAATTGGGCCGCCTCATCCAAAGTGATACCACCGGTTCACAGAATACTCAGCGTGAAACGGTAGTTAAACTTGAAACGGTAGTTAAACTTGAAACGGTGCTTCTGTTGTGTTTCGCTGAGTGAGTGAGGATCTCGGAGTCCTTAAAAAATTCCGCTTAAGTGGCGTAAAAAGCCGGCAACACAACTAATGCTCCGTTGTCCGCTATACCATAAAAAATAAAAAAGAGGTTATAGACAAAGCCTAGGAGCGTCTATAATCTATATACTAAGTGTTAAAGATTTGAAAATATCTGCAAAACAATTGTTGACGCATTGCGTTACGTCCTTGAGGTTTGTCCCAACTATAAATAAGCAGACAGAAACTCAATGATTGTACTTATGTATTAACGAAAGGTCAATTAGATAAACGAACATCGGTTGTTAACAAGATTCTAGACACTGTCTTTTCTTTAACTAACACTATATAATATAGTTCAGGTTTTATCACGTGATATTAAGTAATGGCGGATTTTTTATTACATAACAGTTAAAGCAAGTTTGCTAAAAGATGTGTGTGCTTTGATTGTGTTGCCTTATCAAACCGTCTAAGCGGTTTATTTTGGCCGGCTACGAACCCGCGAACCCGTTTATCTTAAATGAGCCTCCTGCTCGTTTGCCACCGTTTCCATAAAAAAATTATAACTTATTTGGCGGTGTAATTCTAATTCAGCGAAATATAATACAAATTTTTCACGTTGGCTTTCTATGAACCCGTGTTATTTAGACCAATAACTGTGTGATATTATTCATAATAGATCAATATTCAGATTTATAAGCCTATTTCTGTAAAGTTAATCGTCGCTGGAATGAATAGAAAAGAGCAATAAGTTAAGTCGGCTTCTCGTGATCCAATTACGTTGAAGATTAGCGATTGTATTGTGTGAAGTGACGATAAAGCAATGTAGAGCTGAGTCGAGCGTGAGATATTTTACCTACTCCATAGCGAATTCTAAGGTTTGTGTGGACTGTGGACTGGACAGCGTCAACTGATGGTAGTTTCAATAACATTTAACCAAGCGCGTTCACTGTTTAAATAACTCGTGCTAACCACACTGGGCACTCTAACACACAGCTCTAATTTGTAAATGCAAATTGGGGAACAGTTCAGACGATTTCCAAACCGCTAACCGATTGCTTGAT
This sequence comes from Delias oraia, assembly GCA_018230265.1. Taxonomy (NCBI): domain Eukaryota; kingdom Metazoa; phylum Arthropoda; class Insecta; order Lepidoptera; family Pieridae; genus Delias; species Delias oraia. The sequence goes on along the minus strand of DWCF01004899.1, from coordinate 6,925 downwards.
TTGGATATTGGCTTCGTATTTGTCTTTAATAGCTTAAATAAACATGGGAATTTATTAGTTAGCTTTTCATATGCTACCAAGTATATACTGACGCACAAATTGGACCGGTTCGTCCGAAATGATACACAGACTCGCAGAATTCTCAGCGTGAAATGGTAGTTGTATTTGAAACGGTTCTTCTACTATCTATCTTCTACTATGTTTTGCTGAGTGAGTGAGGATATCGTAGGCCCTTAAAATTCCGCTTAAGTGGCGTAAAAAGCCGGCAGCATAACCAATGCGTCAACTGTGGCTCGGTTGATAATGGGTGGTGTTCTCTTACCAAATAGGAGACAGGTGGGTATCCGTTGTCCGCTATACCACAAAATATATATATATTAAATCAGTTGAAGTCGGTTTCCGAAAGGACTTGTATTTGTTGAAAATAATCTTTGAATCATAAAATAGAAAAACAAGATGGCGAATATTCATAATTACTAATCATTTAAATGAGTTCAATTCTGACCGCTGGTCAGAAGCCAAAAAATTAAATATTGTGTCTGTATTTGAACTTTGTTTATATTCTTGCTCTATTCTCTGTTATTATTTATGTAAATATCATTTGATTATATTATTAATTATGGAAATATCGATTTCAAGTTCTATGAGAATCATAATCGATAAATTGAAAGCGATAGTCATATTATTCACTAACCATAATACTAATTTGTTCCTGTCGCATTTTCCTATGATTGTCACATCGAACTGTCAAAATTATCATCTTAATTTTTTTTATCATAATGGTGGCAAACGAACAGGGAGCTCACCTCGGGTAAGCGGTCCTCCGCCCATGGACTTTAAGGAAAATGAACTCTCTTTTCTTGTAAGTCCCCGAATCGTAAATGTCTGGAAATAGCCCTACTGGCGGCTGATTCCACGATTGGTGGAGCGCGGCACATAATGCTTTAACAAATGTTCAGTTATGGAACGTCAAACATCAAGGTGATAACGATGATTCTTTGAAAGTTTGGGTAACCCATAATTACTTGCATTGGGTTGAAGCATTTTCGGATTAAAATATGAAGAACTTGGCGCGGCTCGATTTACCCTGCTCTCTTTCATTAGCTCGATAATGCTCGTCTAAGTTTGTATTTTGGTAGCGACCACGTCACAGAAGTAGAAGGAATTGTCGCTACAATCTTGAGTGGTGAAACCGTGCGGAAAGAGATAAATTATTTATTATTGGGAAGAGATAGTTATTTTTTGTGAACTATGAAATAAATTTGTATTATTGTATGTTAAGTAAAGAAATAAATGTCTTTTATAAACAACCAAATAATCAAAAAGTCGATTTTTCTCAAAGTTCTATACTGCTAGACGATTACATTAGGGTAATGAGTTTTGGCGCCGTAATAACGAGCGCGTCATGTTTTATATTATTTTCTTAAAACTGTTTTTCGAGGTTTTTTAAAATTGGATTTAAGCATAGCTTGGCACGAATAAACTAAAGTTATATAGTTCCGTAAAACGTGATTAATTATGGAATTCTATTATATAACATCAAATTAAATTCGGACAATATAACTAGGGGATAACAAAATGTCTAAAAGTTATTGTAACGAAGGCCGTAAAATCCTTTAAAAGAGTAGGTTAATTTAATTAGGTTACTTTTTTGTTCTAGCGAAAAAAGCAAAATATAAACACGTTTTCGTCCTGTGATTATCTTAATATGTTTACTGTGGCAGGACCGTAATAAATTAGAAAAAGTAAAGAATGGGAGAGCCATGCTGAAGCATATGCTGCCGCACTAATTGGGCCGACTCGTCCGAAGTGATACCACGGGCTCACAGAATACTCATCGTGAACCGGTATTTTTACTGTATTTCGCAGGGTGGGTGAGGATATCGGAGACCCATAAAAGTGCCGCTTAAGACGGCATAAAAAGCTGGCAATACAACCAATGAGCATATTGTGGCACGGTTGTTTATGGGCGGCGATGTTCTCTTACCTCACCTGCTCCATTGTCCGCTATACTATAAAAAAGGGAATTCCAAACACAGACGTGCAAAGTAGTACTTCATGATAAATTGACTACTTTAAATATAACCCCTATTTGAAGAATGATTCATTTTTGTTTGTAATCTGAAAGTAGTGTAATAAATTTGAAATCTTGGCAGAGAGATCTTAAATGCGGTAGTCGTTTCATATCAGAAGGCTGTTCATACCTAAACGACTATAAAACGACAAACTAAATGGTAAAGTTAATAAATACATTTATATATGTATATATATTATATATTTATATGTTATTAATTATTACTAAATATTTGTCACAATAAATCGCATGCAAGAATGAATCGACAATTTCGTTCGTTTTGTATTTTCGTAGATGCATAAAGAAGTTTATATAGAGATAAAAAACGTAATACTCTCCCAAAACCATAGAGGAAATTAAAAACAAAAGCTTTTGATAGAACCAAAAAAAAAAATTGCGTGCCAAACGAATAACTACAGGTTAGGTTTTTGTAACACATTTTAGATTTTAGTGCTGGCTTTCTTCTTGAAATTATATTTCTAAGCAAATGTTTGCCCGTATTTCAAACGTTTTATCTTCACAAGCATCGACAGTCATGCTAATTGACTTAGAAACTATTGAGCTACAGTTATTTGTGTAATAAGTTTTAAACGTCACCGTCTGACAATCGATAATCCTAGTAAGATCTAAGCGAACCTTGCGATCACTTCATGAAGCTATAAAGAATCATATTCTTTAAAATACGTACTAAGTTTCCATTCTCTTTGAGTTTAGTTCCATCGTGTTTTGGTTTGATGCCAATGGGTGACCAAGGTCGTGAAATACGTAATTTTGACAATCTAATCAACATAACAATCGAAATTAATGAAAAAAAATGCATGAATAAAATTTGTCCGCTATACTGTAAAAAATATATCAATCATCATCATTATTCTTCATTTCAGCCGTAGGACGGCTGCGTCTAGGCTGCATGGCACTTCCACTGCTGCACATAGCATTGCAGGTAGGTACTGTGATTATAACAAATACCCACTTTGGACCTCCATGGGGGTATTTGCTATTATCGCCGCGCTTTGATTTGGGTTTTTGGGTTGGCGATCGCAGTTTGGTTTTGTAGTACGCGGGGGACGCTGCTGCCCGCCATCTGGGTTGTCCCTTAGTCGCCTCTTACAACACCCCCTGTGGGTGATATTATTGGGAAGCGCAATTCTAAGCCGGCGTTTCACGGTAACATATAATTAGATTAGTGTTTCTGTTGCTTTAAAAAAATAAATTTATCAGTATATATCTCTAGATATATAATATAAAATAGGAAGCCAGCGAACAGAATAAATAAATACATCTTTAAGATAAGATAAACGATCCGACGCCCATGGACATCCCTTGCCCTTGGCCTTTAAGAGAAAGTTACGCTCTCTATATAGGTCTATAATTGGTTTGGAAATACCTCTTCAGGATTGCAGACATAAATTTGAAGAAAATATGAAGTTTTATTTGAAGGAAAATTTTACATAACCGTAAGCTATTTAGATAAAGATTAAGCGGAAAATTTATGGTATTACATAGTATATAATTCAATAATCGAGGTGTGAGTACATTTGAATGCACAGGGACAAGTCGCAATGCGGATTTTCCGTGCTCCCTAATGATGTTCGAAGTCACCACAATGTTGACTGGCTGTACTATTTAAATTGGCTAAAAAAGTTGCATTCCATTTGCATCTTATCAAGAGAGGCTCTTTTGGAGCTGGTATTTGTACTTCTTGTGGTTAAGAGGTTCGATTGATAAGAGGTTGCAATAGACCAAACGAAATCCTTACCAAAGACCTTAAACTATATAAAAAGACACATACAAATAGAAAAAGCTTTTACAATTTTAATTTTTTATTTGTTTAATATAATTTTTAATATAAAATGAATTTAATTTCTTAAATAAAAATGAGCAATTAAATAATTTACCAGTAGGAATAAGTAAGCCTTCAAAACGTTGTTACGTGTTAAACATGGCTTATAAAGTAAGATTTTTAAAATTTGCGTGTTAATATTAAAATATTATCACACGCGAATACTTTAGTACTTGGTGCGGGCAATACGACACTTTAGGAAGGGGCAGAACACTAGTTCACTAAATTTGGTTATTCAGGTTTACATTTTATATGAATTATATTTTCATTTAATAAAAATAGGCTTATAACTGACATTTTTCATTTTATTTTTAATCAATTTTGTACAGTTTAATTTTTGAATATGCCAAAAAACTGCTTAACAAACTTTACAAACTTAGGAACCTTAATAAAAAGAGTTTACCTATCCTTAAAAAGCCGAAAACGCAGCCTCTGCCCAGAAGACGTTGGCGGTGTCCATGGACGCTTTTCTTAGTTAAGTTTCCGGCCCATTTCCTTCCCAAATTTCATAAACAACGTCTGTATTCGATTACAATTTTATTTAATTAATATAAACAGTTTTGGTACAGTTTGTCATTATAAATTATACTGCGAACGATTCATGCAGCCGTTAATATGAAATTTTCGGCGCCAAAAATGAAATTTACATCGTGACAAGGTTATTCTCACGAAAACGCGTAATGAGTGCCACGGGCATATTAAATAGCGTTCGCGACATATTCAAATTAAAAATTCAACTGTGATACTAATAGTTTAACTGTAATAGTAAACTCGTGGTACGTTATGAATACCAGATCCGATTAACGGTCTGAGCCGAATTTATTTTTAAATTTATATTTATGTTTGGGAAACTTGAGTTGTACAACTGAAGTGCAGTTATACCACTGGTTCACAGAATACCAGCGTGAAATAAAACTTGTACTATGTTTCGCCGAGTAAAGTAACTGTAACGCCCTAGGAAATGGAAGTCATACCGCTTGAACGGCGTAAAAAAGACAGAAACAGCAAAAGCGCGGTTTTATTTAGTATAGCGGACAACAGAGCAGACAGGTCTTCTATATGGTAAGAGAACACCGCTGCCCATTGACAACCGCGCCACATTCCGCGCATTGATTATGCTGCCAGATTTTTAAGCCAACGGCATTTTTAAGAGCGATAGATATCCTAACTCACTCAGCGAAACACAGTAGAGGCACCGTTTCAAATACAACTACGCGCTTTCACGCTGAGTATTCTGTGAGACCGTGGTGTCACTTTGCACGAGCCTGCTAAATTAGAGCGTTCACATGCTTCAGCATGGCTCTCCCATTTAATAACGATAATAACCGGGGGTGCGATTATCCAACAGTGCCGGTAAACTCTTACCAGCAAGGAACCTTGATGTCTGCTATACAGTAAAAAAATTATAGCATTTTAAGAAAATTGCAAACAAAAACTTGATTCAGCTTAGTTTAAATGTTTGTATCTTTAACTAATTCAATTAACCTATACGTGTTGAATATATTACAAAGGATGTAAATTTCTTCCTTCATCGTAGAATTCTCAATTACTAAGATTTTAAACAAAGGCGGCAAGGAAACTATGTCACTATACTGTCCCTACACAGAACCCTACCTAGATGGAGGCTATCAGCTTGTTTTTTGATAAAGTGATACGATCGCCTGGATCGTATAGTACGTGGAGCGGCCGTCGGTGCGACGGGTGCTTTTGTCTTAATGGGGCCGCGAAATACTTAACGCTGTCGCGTATTAGCGGATTTGGGTTGGAATTTGCCTTGTCGTAGTACCGCTCGGTCGCCCGCTTCAGCCATTGGGCATGAACATCTGCGCCACAGTCCCCGCATTGGCTGTGTTGCCGGCTTTTCACGGCTCTTAAGCGGCACATCTAAGTGAGGATATCGTTCACTCACTCTGCGAAACACAGTACAAGTACCGTTGCACGGATTGTTCTATTCTGCCTCGATGTTCGAAGATGAAAATCAGCTGCAGGTAATAACTCCAATAGCTCTTCATAGCATTGCTCGTGATAAGTGCAATAGAAGATGCGCACCTGTTTCATTATCCACTGTCTTTTAATAGTATAGCGGACAACGGAGCAGGTGGGACTTTTATATGATATGAACACCACCGTCCAGGGACAACCGTACCACAGTCCTCGTACCGATTATGTTACCGGCTTTTTACACTACGCAGCGGGATATTTTAAGGGCCTCCGATATCCTCACTCACTCAGCGAACCACAGGAGAGGCACCGTTTCAAGTACAACTACTATTTCACGTTGTGTATTCTGTGAGCCCATGGTATCATTTCGGACAAGCCGGCTCAATTGGTGCTTCAGCATATGTTTCAATAAAGCTCTTCCACAGGTACGATAGTATTAAGATACTCACCTGGCAACTGTCAAGCCCTTCCAGAAACGGAATAAATTATAAAATAAAATTATATGTTTTTTAAGGACCCGAATTGAAACCTTTTGTTTTGATACAAAATTTCTGAAACTATATACTGCAACAGACGTATGAAACATGCATTTTTTGGCGTGGCAATGAAAATGCCACGTTCTGTCGGCAATTAGCGATGGGAAAGCGTTGTCACAACTGTGATTGGAAACGGAGATCATTCGGAATTCAATTAGAGTTACAGCTTGATTGAATTGTGTATGTTGAAAAGTTTTAATATACTGCCGGAGTTTGAAACATTCCTTTCATTATAACTTTGTAAATAAAAAAATCGGATCTATTTTTGACTGGATTTTTTGTACATATGTGTGAACTCTATATATTGACTATGTGATCAAAATGTACAGTTCTGTAAGGATTTTACCGTCACAAAACGCCTTCAAAACGCTCAGTAGTGAAACGACAGTAACTCCTCATAGGATTTGCTTATATAATAAATTTCCTAAAGAAATAACTGATCTTATAGAAAGTAAATTCAAGAATCTTGTAAAAAAGATTTTAATTAACAAAGCTTATTATAACACAAAACAATACATAGTAGACAAAGAT
>DWCF01004898.1:0-15350 GCA_018230265.1 Delias oraia | reverse complement strand
ATGTTTACAGACATGATTTACGATCCCAAATCATCTTATCTACACATTACAATGAAATATTGTTTTAATACTTGTAAAAAATGTCGCCGTCAACTGCGATCTAGATCGTAATAGGCGGGCGTCTTTGGAGCAGGCCTCTGTCGAGCAGTTGACTTTAATAGGCTGATATGATAATTGTTGGAATTATTTTTAATTTTTTAATTAATCATTTCTTGACCAAGCAATACCTTATGCCATTTCCTTACCAAGCAATGCCTTATGCCATTTCCTTCTTAGCTTTTAATGAATTTATATCTGTTTCAGTTCTTCAGATAGTAGTTCATCTCGATCGTCGTCAAGGTCATCATCGAGCAGCTCTGGAAGCTCTTCACGTTCTTCATCAAGTTCCAGCTCCTCGAGCAGCAGCAGTGCCACAAATGATCGAGCAAGGCCAAAGAAAAAGTAAGACCAAATATATGTGCATAAATCATTATTTACTTCATATTAAGTTTGGTAGAATTAAGTTAAATAATTATGTTCCCGTGTTATATATTGTAATTCTTTATTATCCTAATTCAGTGGCATTCATGATACTTAGTTGGTAAATTATATTTTAAAATTGGCAATTAAAAAGTAATGATAGGATAGCTCTTCAAAATCACAAATATTAGAAATAAATGTTTAATGAACTATATAGAAGTGATAATTAATCTTAATTTATAAAATAGTAATTTTATGTGAAATAATTGAATTTACAGATTATCACCAAACAAGAGTCCAACAAAGGATCGCCGTGATACAAATAGGGACAAGATTAGAGAAAGATCCCCATTGGATAAAAAGAAAGTTATAACTCCATCTACAGCAGAAAAGTCTAAGATTAGAGAAAAACATGAAAGGTATTTAATGAAATTATTCATATAATTCCATAGGTTGAAATTTTAGAGACACCCAAAAATGCAGGGATATAGTGTTTTTTTTATAGTACAGCAGACAACAGAGCAGGTCAGTCTCCTATATGGTAAGAGAACACCGCCGCCCACGGATTACTGCGCTACAATCCGCGCATTGGTTGTGTTGCCGGCTTTTTACGGCACTTAAGCGGCGTTTTTCAGGACCTCCGATATCCTCACTCACTCATCAAAACACAGTATCGTTTCACGTTGAGTATTCTCTGAGCCTGTGGTATCACTTCGGACGAGCCAGCCCCATTAGTTAATCTCTCTCTCCCATGGGATAAAATGTTTGTTGTCATGGTAATATAAGAGAAGCCAAGTTATACCAGTTCTGGAAATAATAAGAAAAAAAATTATGTCGCTTAGTTAAGCAATAATATACATTTTAAAAAGTCGATTCTTCGTTTTATAAAATTTTATTTAGAAATTCCGAATCTTCACGTAGTCTGGCTAAAACAGGGTTCTGCAGAAATTAATTCTTAGTATGTAATCACGTGGCAATTAACTTTGTACACATTGCACCTGATATGGATGAAAAACACAATGGGAATGCTGATTTAATACAAAAGAATATTAGGCATTATTATTAGGCAATTTAGAAAGCCACAATTTAAAAAATACGAAATATTATTTTTAATGGCAAGTGTTGTACTATTTTGAAATTTTGATTAAATAGGTCATCTTTTGATATAATTTGCCATGGGTAGCATAGTAAATTTTTTTTAATGAGTCAAAGCCAACACAAAAAATTTTGTAAACCATAACTCTATGAAACTAACTTTATTTTACTAATTAACCAATTATATCGATTTCTTAATTTGACAATGAGACCAAGGTGTCGATTTTTACTTTATTAGAACAATTTCTATTATTGTTTAACCAAGCGACAAAGAATTTGTTTCTTATTATTTCCAGAAATTGTATAACTTGGCATCTCTCCCAGTGTCAGATTATCCTTCAGTTTAGAGTCACCTGTATATGGTAATATTAGACATAAAACTACATCTTGAATTAGAAATACATGTATACAATTCACTACTAACTTATGTAATAAATATTAATAGATCAATTTATAAATTTTTCATAATACCTACATTTATGTATTAACGTATATTATTAATCAAGTAAATTATAAAATTCTCAGATCACCAGCTCGCAAGAAGCGCGAGCGATCTCCGGCCCCTCGGCCTACTCGCATTCACATCGGTCGACTCACGCTCAATGTGAACCGAGACCACATTCAAGAGATCTTCTCAACATATGGCACAGTGAAGGCTGTAGAGTTTCCAATGGACCGGCTGCATCCCCACAATGGCAGGGGTTATGCTTATGTGGAGTTCAGCAATCCGGATGAAGCAGAGAATGCAATGAAACACATGGATGGAGGTTTGAAATCATTATATGATCCATATTCCCATTTATTTAACATTTATTATGATATCAGTTTCAACTAAGGGTATGTAAATCATTTGCAGGACAGATCGACGGGCAGGAGATAACAGCTGCGCCAGTGTTGATTCCATCAAGGCCCAGGCGTATCTCTCCGCGGCCTCCACCGCCGAGGCACGTCCCGCCGAGGCGTCATTCTCCGCCGAGGTGACTTGTACCCCTAATCAACAAACATCTACAACCAATTGAAAGCTTACATGTAGCTCAGCAACAAACTTTAAAAAGATATTAGTTTTTTTAAAATTAATGTGGGTTATTAATTAAATCTAGTGTTAAATTTAATAAAAATTTTACTCTCGCTACAAATTTGGTATAATTACTCCAAATTGATTCGTAATTATATCGAAATAATACATAATAGAGTGAACACTGAATCTCTAATGATGAAAAAATGTTTCCAGATACCGTCGCCGCAGCCCCGTGCGCCGCCGGTCGCCTCCTCGGCGCCGGCGCACGCGCTCTCGTTCGCCGCGAGCCCCACGGCGACGCCGCTCCAGGTCCTCTTCATCTTCCGATCGATAGGCAGACAAGTAGACCCCTTAACACTCCTTACACAACACATCCAACAACAACACATACATTACACACCTTTAGTGATCCGACTTTCAACCTGAAATGGGGATGTCTAATATTATTTACATTGACTCAGCTATGTGAAAGAAAGTAGATTAAAGTAAGTATAGCAATTGGTGATTCCAAATTATAAGACATGAAACGACACTTTTAAAGAAAACAGCCCCTCTACCAATGCCCTACATTCACTGAAACTAGCTGCAATATTAAGGTGAGTTCACGTAAAAGTTTCATCTTTTACAGTTGGACCGGTAAGTATAAATGTTAATTTTAATATGGACATTTTGAATTTATTTTCTTTGAAAGCTCGCAAATGGAAGCAGCTCGCGAGTGTCCGTGGTAAAATTGACTTATAGTGGTGGAGTGCTATGTAACGATTTTGATTGTATTAAATATATCCAAATAATTCGTTTTTCTTTTCCTCCCCAGATCCCAAGTTCATGCTACAAAGTCCAAGTAGTGTATGTACTATAAATTTAACTTAACCATACTACAAACTAAATAAAACTAAGTCTTGTACTGTTTTGTTTTATTGGCCACATTAATCAGAGATGGTAATATTTTCTGCTTCTTCCTCTTTATAGCCAATTATTTTGCAGTAGGTTAAGTAGTCAGCAACTAATGTTTTTCCTTTATATAAATAATTCTTTTCCAGTTGAGGCATTTCCTTTAGAGAACTGAAAATTAAATTATTTCTGATAATTATTTTATTTATTGGTTGATACAGTTTCTAAATCTCAATTATGATGTGCAGATAAACCTACATGGTCATGTTAGGTTATATATTAACTTTGACCCTAATATATAAAATGATTTATTAGTAATATCATTATTTCTAATGTTTCAAAACTTACGGATATTGTACTCTCATATTCTTTGGCCCTCGAATGGGATTCCATGCAGACACAGGTTCTTTGTTTGCTAACATTAGACCAGCAACTGCTGTATATAAACCATATTCTTGACATGTTTTTTCCTAGAAGTAAATGATCGTTGACAATTATTAATATAAAATATATTAAAAACTACCAAGTGGTCAGGCATAACATAAGAGTTCCATAGACAATTTTGGAATATATAATGTACTTCTTTCACTACCCATTTACATTTTCAAATTTTTGAAATTAGTGTTTCTTTTATGCCAACGTTCCTTAACCATGACTTACCCTCCATTCTGCTAACATGAAGTCTCCATCACTAAGAGCTGAGGTAGCTTTATCCACGTCTTTGGAACATGAGAAATGAGACAAATAATTTTCCTCCAGGAATGCAAGAAAAGAACTTGGCTGACTGATGAATTGCTCTATTAGATCTTTGGGTGAATGTGTTAGATTTAATTTACCATCTTCTGAAGAAACAACTGAAAAGTAATCATACAATTTAGTAGATAATCATAACATAATAATAATTTAATATGCCGCAAAGTAGATCAAATTAATTTCTAATCAAAATATTTTTCTACAATTTAAACAATACACATATTTTAGGCATTTACAACAAATTTGATCTCGTAAATAGTCATTATCAAGAAAAAAAATTATGAACACATAATTTTTACCTTTAGGATTCAAAACTCTCCCAACTCCATGTAAAATACTGACAGTTTGATCCTTTCCCAGTGACATGAATTTATTTGATGTATTTATTTTCCTTTTAGACCCTTTGGTTTTCATTTCCTTTTCTTGTATTATGTTTGTTTCCAAGTCCATTGTTGAACCTGAAAAACTAAAAATGATAAAAATATGTTTTGCTAAATTGGAATAATTTATCAATGTAGGTTGGTAGCTTTTATAGTAATCATACAAACAATGATAAAGCTGTAAATACTAAATAAAACCCTTACCTTTAAGTGATGCAAAATGAAGATTTAAAATGGCAGATCGAACATCACCTCCTGATGAATGTACTATTGAGTCCACTAAAGATGTATTTGGTATATTGTATGTATTGCTGTATTTATTTCTTATTATGTCAACTGCACGTTTTAACGCTGATTTTAAACCAGTTAATGATATGCTGTTAAACCTTAAATGTTAAATTTAACATTTACCTAATTAAAAAGGATACAATCTCAACACAATATTTTAAAACACAAGACAGTAAAGGCAGGCTTTATTTTTTGTAGTTAAATGTTATTTAGAATTGTAAGACATTACTTATTACTAGGTAGAGATAAGCATTAAAATTTCAAAATTATAAGTATAAAATAGAATGTTAGGCTTCTACATTGAAATAATTACATTCTTAGGTAAATCTTAAGAAACACTGTTGAATCTCACTCACGTGATATGATTAATGTGAAATTGATCCTTCAAAGTGGGTGAGAAGAGGTGTAATGATGTATTCTTGTTATCACTATGAGTCTCAGAACATATAAAAACTATTGGACTTTTTGCTCTTTGGGTATATTGTCTAAAAAAAAACAAATAAACACACTTACTATAAAACATTACTGTATCTTTAGTAGCTAAGTCTTAAAGTAATAGAAAGTTGATTAATGAAAACAACTTCTTAAAATAAACATATTTGAAAAGATATGTAAACAGGAAATACAACATTGTAAATAATTAATAATAAAATGTTTCTTACTAACTGTAAAACATCTGTAAATTCAGCTGGTGTTCTTAAAAATGTATTGGGGAAATCTTCAACAAGCACTACTTTTTTGCTATTATTATCCAATAGGGATGTAAAATTGGCAGCATTTATTATAAAATCTAGAAACTTTTTTGACTGAGATTCTTTGTAATGATAATCACCTGAAAACTTGGAGAAGCTTAAAAAATACCAAATTATTTATTCATGCTTTCATGCTAAATAAGGTAACACTAAATAATAATTTAATATAAACTTCTAATTTGAGATTAAAGCAATACAAACACTATCAATATCAGGATTTAAGTGTTTGTGCCTGTAGTTTCTGAATTTATTCTTTACATAAGTACAACTAGGTGATAAATTACCATATTCAGAAGGAATTTCTAAGTCAATAGGAGTAATCCACTCAGTTACTTTGATATCATGACTGGCTGCTAAAGTATACACAGCGGCTGTTTTGCCGCATCCTACTGGTCCTGATAATAACAATATGCTATTACTATTGTTTAGGCATGAACATTTTAACCACACCTCAAGCTCTTGAACTTTTTTATTATGAACGGCCAGGTCCTCTACATTTACTGGATCAAAATTTTTCATCCAATTCTTACTAGATATATTATGGACAAAATTATTGTTTTTCTGAAGAGGTGCCATCTAAAAAGATTTTTAAGAATAAAAATATATGAATGGAAAAAATAAATTAGGGTTTTGTTTTTTAATTACTTACTTTTTTATTATTAGTTTTCTTATCGCAAGATTTATTTATATTTATTTTACACTTTCTCGGTGTTTCAGGTCCGTCAAAATCCAATAGAGGTCTGAACCATTTCTTTCCCTTATAAAGAAAATATTTTTACAATATTAAGAAGAGAAGGTTTTAATTAATATAAAATAACTTACAACAAACATTACCTTCTGGGTCTCCATAATTACTCATATAGTGATCAGATGTTGTAAATTACTAAGCAAGACCGCATATATGTAAATTTTATTGGATTATTAACATACAATAGTAAATCTCTTTTAGGTACTTTTAAGAAGAAATCCTACACTGAGAACTTCTAACCGATACAAATATGTTTTGTTTTCTACATTTTAATTGAGATAATATTGCCTTGAGTATTGCACAGATAATATTGGTAAGCCACTTAGTTTGAAGTTTCGGATTTGACTTGGATGAAAGATGACAATGATTAATTAAATATTTTGATGTATGAAGAGCACTGAAATCTACGTTTTGCAAAAGCGCGTAGTTACGTAAAATATTTATAATTATTATTATAAGAGAAAAATAGCACCACTTAAGTGGTGTGTTCATTTATTTATAAGAAATATTACTATATAATTAGGTAAGACAGTAAACTGGGTTAGTGTTCTGAAAGTGTAAGAATTTTTTAATCAACATTAACATGGTTATTGCGTACTTTCAGGAATTATGCAGGCTTTGAAAGCATTAGGAGCTACAGCTCCTTCTAATGTTCTTTCTATATTAAAAAAGGGAGCATTTACTCCTATAATAGATCAAGTACGTCAAACTCACTTGCCAGCCCCAGATCCATCTGAAAAAAGACCGTATTCACCTTTTCAAGATACTCCAAATATGGCAGAATATGCGGTTGCACGGCTCGATGACTTACTCAATTGGGGTAGAAAAGGTTCAATCTGGCCTATGACGTTTGGTTTGGCTTGCTGTGCTGTAGAGATGATGCATATAGCTGCTCCAAGATATGATATGGATAGGTATTGGTTCTCATTTTTTCACATTTGTAGGATTTTAAAGCAATGCTTATATTGAGAGTTAATTGCTCTTCAGGTATGGAGTTGTATTTCGAGCCTCTCCAAGACAGTCAGATGTAATGATTGTGGCAGGAACACTAACAAACAAGATGGCTCCAGCCTTGAGAAAAGTTTATGACCAAATGCCTGATCCCAGGTGGGTCATTTCTATGGGTAGCTGTGCTAATGGTGGAGGTTACTATCACTACTCTTATTCTGTTGTAAGGTAAGTAACATATAACATGTAAAAGTTGATACATTTTTTGAATATTGACTATAGTATATTAATTAATTGTTTTCTAAACACAAAAACTATTGAAATACCAAAATCATTTAGATCTATTTATTTAAGTAAGGAATGAATATTTCAAAAATTTGAATATTATTAAACTCATGTCAGTGTTCCAAAGATTCCAAAAAAAAATTCTTGGTAAACAACATATTATTATAAATAACACATTATATAAATACATTTTCTATCTGGGCTAAATTATACAAATTATTCTTACAGAGGATGTGACCGTATTGTACCAGTAGATATCTATGTGCCTGGTTGCCCACCAACCGCCGAAGCTTTGCTATATGGAGTTCTACAACTACAAAAGAAGGTCAAGAGAATGAAGACAGTTCAAATTTGGTACCGAAAGTAAAAACTGAAAGGATATTATTTATAATCATTAAAATAGAATCATATAAATAGACAAGTTTATTATTTTGATTTCCCTTTATCGTAGTTTTGTAAAGTTCTTATGTAGTTTGTTGTAAACTATTAAAGGTTGTAGTTGAATGACCTGTTTTTTATTTATATATTGAAGATGGCTAAAACTTAATTTTTAATTATGCATCAAGCTTGTTATTTGTTTAAATGTATAAAATCAAAATCTACTTCTACTTCCCTGTGGGAGAGCCATGCTGAAGCATATACTGATGCTATAATTGTGCCGTCTCGAGGTCCTTAAAAGTGCCGCTTAAGCCGCGGTTGTTCATGGACAGCGGTGTTCTCTTACCATATAAGAGACCTACTTCGTTGTCCGCTATAGAATAAAAAAACATCTTATAAAAAGTAATACTTTTTTATATGTGACGTTATTAGCAATCATGACACCTTGGGAATTTTTGTCTATTATTTAGTATTTTTTTTACAGGTAATCTATTTGATAAAGAAATCAAAGAAGAGCTGAATAACGACGTCTCAGATATAGAAAAAGAAGAAAGTGATGGAGAGAGTGACCTACTAGCATGCCGAGAAGATTAAGTTGGCGAGGAAATTCCACTTGCTAACGAAAAGAAGTGGAATAACAGTCCCAATCTTCTCGAAATATACTTTCACGATAGAAATATAGCGAATATTTTGATTTTACTCCACATGAAGACTGTATGGCTGGCTCGTTCGATCTCAGTTTGGTATTGATGATAAATATTTTTAATTATGACTGATGATATAAACGTTTGCAGCATATTAAGAATGGGAAAATGTCTGAATACATGAATATGACTGTAAGTCAATATAGGTTGCTTCATCTGATGAGATTGTTCATGTTGAATCATTAGGAAGATGTCGTCGCTGAAGCACGCAGGTATATCCAATCGCAGAACTTGTAGCTATAAAAAAACATAAGAATTATATGGAAGGTATTGACTTCCTCGATCGTATTATTGGCAAATATCTTAAGAGAGAAAGTGTAGCAGCACCTAGCTAAAAAAGAAATGATAAGTAGTTTATTTGAAAAATAATGCAATATCGAGACGAGGTTGTAAAATCTGAGCGCCAGACGAAAGATATGGACAGACACTTGAATTTCAAGACGGATTTGGCAAAAACTTAATTTACTCAGCTCCTAAACTACCCAGTCTAAAATTATAAACCTTCAATGCACGTGTTACACGCAATTCTCCAAAGCAAACCCTCCGTTCTAGTACAAGCACTCGTCATAGTCCTATTCTATGTGACCGTCTACTTCAGCTAGAAAACAGACTCGTAGAAGCACATACCTCACGCTGCAAAAAGGATGAAAGAAGCAAAGCATCTGCCAACTTGTGCTAAGAGAGCCCAAAACTACTTTTTTAGATATATATATTGATTAATGTGCCATTTCTAGATGTTAATTGACAATAAAAACAATATGAATAATAACCTTATTTCAAAGTGCACCCCGAAGGTATCACAAGAGAAAAACCTACCCCTATTTTGCCCAATGGCAATATAACACGACTCTTCTAAATTATGAATAATTAGTAGTCATTATCATCATCATTTCAACCGTAAGACATCCATTGCTGGACATAGGCCCCCCCTTGGACCTCAATGAAAACCTGTCGGAGGCGACCTGCATCTAGCGTCTTCCGGCGACCTTTATAAGGTCAATTAGTAGTGCCTAGCTATAAAAAGTAGCAATCACATTTGTGGATCGTTTACTTTAGTCTCGGGTGTCAGGAGGTTAAGTTATGTATAGTTGTTATCTTAGATTGAACTGTATGTACATTGTAGACGTTCCTGTAGCTTTCTTTTCCGTTTTGTAATGGCCGTCTAAAAATAAGGCAACCTACATAATTAATCATGGGTTAATTAACGTATAGTTAATTTACATCATCATTATATCACTATATTATCCAAATCGATTCTTCAATAAACAACTCGTTTATTTGAGTCATCACATATAATTCAGAACATACAATGACAGGACATCCGACTAGAATAGGAAAAATACAAAAACTCCGATTGGTATAAAAATCAAAAGTTTTAATGGTATTTTCTGAATCGCACCAAGCTTTCATTTACTTTTTAGTATACAGAATTATCTTCGTAAAAACTATAATACATTTTTGATAAATAAAACAATTGGAACACAATCTCAAGTAATTTGACGATTTATAATTTTGTCTGACTCAACATTCACAAATCATGGCACATGTCGAGTATAAAAAAAGGAAGAAACATTCAATTTTATTCTACAAACAAATGCTACTCGGAAATAAGTCGGGGGCAGAGTGCCTTCGCATCGTAGCCGAGAGCGCGGTATTTGTTGCATGGAGATCGTCGATTTTGGATGGCTTTACGCGGGCTAGAGTGGCGCCAGGTTATAAAGAGATTACCATTTCAACAGCAATGACAGCGAGCCATTACAAAATACACACGATTTCAATGAAAATGTGGCACGCTCTCGCCGACGCGAAGGCAGCTCGGCCCTCCAGAAGCATGCAACATGATATTATCTTGTTATTGTAATATTATCTAACTGCAAATTCACTACTCTGAAGTCAGACAAAACGAATGTCGCAATATAATTATATCACATAGTTTAAATGCAAAGAGTCAACTGTTATTACAACAGAGATATAGAGCTTCTAATGAACAAATCAGAAAAAACATAATCACATAATAATGTAGATAAATAAATAAATAAATAGAACTACCACTGGTACAATTGGAAAAACCATTTGAGATTTTTAACGGAAGTCAAACGCAAACTCCCGATACGATAATAATTTATGGGATTTTTTATTAAATTTGTATGACGTTAAATAAACCGATTCTATATTTTAATTACTAACTTACAATCTAATATTTACATTTATTTATAAGTATATATAAATATGTATAATTATATCGATAGCGATTCCGTTCAGCCCATCTCTCTTCGCGAACCAGCGATCGGGTGTATAATTAACTAATGATGGTGACACAATAACAACTCGATAGACATCTCAAGTAAATAAACAAGCAGTAGTCGCTTCGAGATCTCGTCTTGCGGCAGGCCACGCCCCTCCCGAGGGGCGCTGCACATGCTGCCTGCGCTCAAAAGACGTCTTCCGAATATCGGTTGCGTCGCAATCGCTTCTGGATACTCTCAGTAACCAAGTTGCGAATTGGCGAACGTTTGCGGGCATATAGCCGGCCCTTATTGCACACAGGCGACCCCCGCCCCGCGCGCCCTTCCCCTTCTACCACGCTACACACGACACCACACAGAGCGCCGCCCCTCGTGGCCCAACACCTCCGTGTAACTATGACCGCGTGTCATTAAAACTACGATATAATATTACAGTATAGAGAGACGCACGCGGCGGCCATTCAGCAAGCGACGATACAATAAATAATTCTCTAAAAACGACTGCGCCGCTCTCACTCGCCGATCACGCTTCACTATTTACATCGCGAACCGCGAGGTGCCGCTATCATCGCGGCTCCTCCTTCTTGAGCAGGTCGAGCGGGGCCAGAGGCGCCATGGGCGGCGCGAGCGGCGCCAACGGAGCCATGTGGCCCGCCATGGGGGGCAGAGGGCCGCCCCGGTGGTGCAGCAGCGGACTGGACTTGAGCTGCTGGTGGTGAGCGTAGGCGCTGAGCATCTTGGCACGGTCCTCCTCGGCGCGGATTGCCGCCTCGACGAGCGGCGCGAAGCGCATGTGCTGAAGCGGGTCGAAAGCGGCGCGGTAGTCCCAGGGCGGCGGCGGGTAAGGCAGCGCGGGCGCGCGCGGCGGCTCCTTGCGCTCGTCCTTAAGCTCGTGGGCCGGCGGGCGGTGCGGTGAGCGCGCGCGCGCCCGCTCCAGCTCGCGGTCGCGCTGCTCCCTCGCCTTACGCCGCTCGCGCTCGTCCCGTTCCCGCCGCTCGCGCTCGTCCCGCTCGCGGCGCGCGCGCTCCCGCTCCTCGTGTTCCCGCCGCACCTCGGCCGGCGTCGACACGGCCGGCCGGTGCGCTCGCCACGCATCGTGCACAAGTGGGTGGGGCACGGCGTGTAGCGGCGCCGACAGTGCCAACTCGCGCCCGTACGGCAACGAGTACGGCGGCGCCCCTGGGAAGCCGCCCCCGTACCGCGTGAACGGCGACACTCCCGACACCCCCAGCTCACGCTCGGCGCCTAGGGGCGCACTACCGTACGCTGCGCGCGATGGGTGGCGCACTATGCCTGCGGAAAGTAGTTTAATTATTTAAGCACATTTTATTATCCATGAAGGATTACTCCCGACTTCCAATAGTTATATTTGATATTAATTACGGTACATTTATAAAAACTTTTTACAAATGAATAAGATTCGAGTTGTATATTTTTTGGTTTCATTTCGGAACTATCAATCTTTGTTATTTAATCTCTATTACGCCACAATTGGTGGGCACTACAGTCAAATCTGGACAATTGAGAGAATTCTATAAGTGAGACTATTATTTAAGCATCCAAAAGCTCTATTAGCGATAAAGTTCTTTAAGCAAGAATTAGATATATAATGACAGCGATCGGCAGGTATACCTAGAGGCGCGTGGTGCAGGTAGGGCGGCGGCAGGTCGTAGGGTGAGCGGTAGGCGGGCGGCGGCGGCGGCGGCGCGGGAGCGGGGAAGGAGCGCAGCTTGTCCTTATCCATGGGCGTGGGCGCGCCGCTGCCGCCGCTCTTCTCCTTCTGCTGGTGATTGTATATCTCCCACGCTATTCGCACGTGCATCGCGTTCCATTTGCCAGTTTTCTGCAAACATTCACAGGTTTAAACTACTCGCTCAAACCAGAGCTGTTTGTCGCATGTTAAGCTTAAACTGAGCAATAAATGTATACATTTCTTTATGTTGTGATACGACGATGTTAGAATTAAATTATGACTACTAGTGAAAGAGGGGACTCTTCTAATACAAGCTAAAAAACTGAAGAGATCTCAAACCCAGTTATAGAACAATGTGTAAATAACAAATATATTATTTTGAATTTGAGTTTGCCTGCCGAGTGTTCACAATGATTTCTCAACACGAACAAAATAAGAAAAGTAAAAAACCTTATAGTTTACAATGAAACCAATGCCATAAACCCATTGCCATGAATCTGAATATGGAATTGAATATAAATTTTATATTGGTCGTCGCTATGATATACTTTTTGGTATGAAATTAAATTTGCATGCACATTAATAAATGATAAATATTTGTTACATTGATGTATGGATGAAGACGTATCTAAAAATCATCAATCACTATATTTGAAACTAGTATGAGATGGGTGTCGCTTGACGAAAGGCAAGTCAGTATGAAAACAAATTGCCTTAGGTCAAACCTCGATTTTATACAAATCTCCTTAAGTTGTAAGACTCTCGTATACCCACCTCTTCACTCATAAGCTTAGATAAAAGAAATCAATTTATATTTAAATTTTAAAAATTTAATTTAATTAATTGATTTAGCTGAAATCTGATCAGTTCAATATCTCGTATTTATAGTTAGAGAGACAATATTTTAAGCAGCGATCCCCAAACTATTTCCTCCACGGACCCCTAGGAATTGAGAGGCAGTTTTCACGGAGCCCTTAATAAAATTAACAGCAAAAAATCAGATTAGGTAATTATTTTGTTATTAGCAAATGTTAATTGCTAATGCACATAAATATGTGTGGTACATGGACATACAAATACTTCCGGATCACAGGGGTCCGCAGACCACTGGTTGGGAAACACTGAGTTGAAGCACCGTTTATAAGTGAGGCGGCGGATATTATGTTGAACATAGCAAGGTGAGTACGCGTTCGGAGAAAGCAATGAAGAGAAGCGCATGCGTAAAGTGGTGAAGTGACGTACCGCGGCGTTGGGGCGCGGTGGCTTAGGAGCGGACTCGCCCGACGACACTACGGGCTGTTAACACGCGAGCAGGTTAATGGAGAGTGCGCACCGAGGAAAGCACTAAGCTGACCGTACACGTCGTCTAAGCTAAGCCGGACATTACGGAAACGCGCCAATGCGGTTATCCATCTCTCAGGCTTTTTAATAAAACCAGGCTTATATATTGTAAGAATAACAATCTCGAATGGATCTAAAAAATGAACCCTCATGGACAATTTAATACGCACTAGTGCTGTGTTTTACAATGTTTTCGCGAATCCCTTGTGTTAGAAACAAGTGTATTTTCTTCAATTTTGGAGGATTCATTATTAGGAACTACATTAGTTACACCCTACGTGAAATTAAAAATATTGAATCAACAAATCTTTGAAAATTAAACATTAAATTGTTTATTTTTTAGAGAACTTTGTCTTTTCAGTTTTCTAGCGATCCACAGCTTGAAAAACAACGCAATATTAAATTAATTAAATTTAAAACGTAAAATCGTCCATAACAGTTTGTTTTGAATTTCAATTGGCACGCTTTCATAATGTTGGCTATAAAAATGATTTATGTCCAATATTAAGTGGATATGGAATATTGTCGTTAAATTTAACCAATTATAGATTATAGTGTCATTAGTTTTTTATTTTAACAATAATAAATAAATCGCTAGTAATTCTTATTTAGTGAATTCTTTGATTTATAGAAAATCTATGAAAATAAATTTAGCGGCAATATTGAACCACATCCGTTCCCCTTACTCATAAATATTATTGTTCAGTAATTTATTTATGTTTAACAAAATTCAACAATAAAATAATATTCAACAGAATAACAGAACATTGCCATGTTTAGCGACGCTTATAAGTAAGGGGACACTCAACAATAATTAATTTCTTTTTCTATGGAAATATATTTTACATTACGTGTCAGATCTAGCGAGTTCTATAATAATAAAGAAATGTAAACCCTTCGATAATTACGATGACTAATTATAGTACCCCAAGTTTGTCAAAAGCTACATCTACCAGCAACTAAGTTAGGCTAAATTCTATGTTTTATGAAGAGCATGTCGCAAATACCTTGTGAATGTTAAAGTTAACAAACTTTAATTAATATGTTTATGTATCGATGCTATTTCTGGTATTCTGATTGTAGTGCCAGGGGCTATCCTCATTCTTGTAGCACCTAGCATATTTATTTAGTAAGTTTAACGGCTCTCTGCCCATAGACACCTCCAGTTGGGCCACTGGTGCCAAATAAAGAAAACTTTTTCTTATTTTTCTTCTAAATTCTACTTTAACTTCATAAATTGGTAAGTTATAATGATGAAAGAAGAGCAGCAAAGCATTGCTTTATTACATATCCAGATTACCTTTGTAAGAATGAATAGGCAAGTTGTTCCGTTGTGGTGTGAAGGAGAAACAAACGGACAATCATTATTAT
>DWCF01004897.1:0-15353 GCA_018230265.1 Delias oraia | reverse complement strand
TCTAATCTATGGTTCTTATGTAACAATTTGACACTAATAGTTATCTGAACTGTCAAACGTAATATAGATTAGAAATGGACTTACTCTAAGTGAGCTTCCTACTCGTTTGCCACTATTTCCATAAAAAAAATATGACAAGACCATAAAAGCGAGTTCGAAGAGGCTCAGACTAAGAAGATCATACAATCAAGTATTAAAAAAATACATAAATTTAAATTTCATCACTTGATATGAACTGTATAAAAAGTCCCCTAAATATGATGTTTATTTCGTTAAATAAAACACATCAACATACTGTCCCTAGGTCGAAACGCTATGTTAACGCTAACGTATGCACAGCTCTCCTTCACGTAGCGGCGAGAAATGTTGTCGGACGAGCGACGTGATACGAATCTCGTCACGACGTGGGAGAGCCATGCTGATGCATATGCTGACGCGCTAATTGGGCCGGCTCATCCGAGGGACGGGTTCACACAATACTTAGAGTGAAACGGTACTTTGTTATGTGTTTCGCATAGTGAGTGAGGATATCGGTGGCCCTTAAAAATGCCGCTTAAGCGGGGTAAAAAGATGGCAACACAACCAATGCGCGTATTGTGGTGCAGTTGTTCATGGGCGTCGGCATTCTCTTAACAGATAAGACAGCCACCTGCTCCGTTGTCCGCTATAGAAGAAAAAAGGCGCCACGTTCTTGCCACTTTAATCTCTTCACGACTCATTTATTATGAGTGCACTTGTTTTTGTATTAAAAATTGAGTTTAGAAAACATTGGCCGTAAGGTGGTGCCTCGCTGCATATAATATGTGGGCTCGTGGTAACGGTATCATATGCCAATGTCACTATTTCAGTAACGTAAAAAATATCGATCGTTATATTTTAAAAACAGACTTCGACATGCCCTTTCGTTTCACAATTTCAAAGCCAAAATTGTGATCGCACGGAATTAACCGCCTTTTCGGGAGTTTTGAAGGTTGGCTGCAACTGACAGAACATCCCTCTAATAATATCGCTCAGTGATATCCAAAATTGAGGAATGATAAATGAAAACATAGGTTGACGTCTGTGAAAGTTTTTTAAGAGATCGGCCTCGATCGGCATCGAATCCTGCCCTATGAGACACCATAATAATCCAGACTATGATTGCGCAGTTTTCATGTTCAATCAGGAGGGAAATGTATAACAGAGGAAGCCAGACGGATCTTGACACGAGAGGCCAGTCTCGGCGGCTCGAAAGATGTGCACTATGAGCGTTCATTAGCACTGACGTTGCCGATCCCCGTGTGCCCTGAAGCTCGTGCAAAGCATGCCACCTACAATGTTGCGTTAAAAATATACTAATAAAGGATATGGTAAGGTGAGAGTTGTGATCGGTCGAGTTTATGAACTACCCCGCGTGGCTCCAGCGATTGCCGCCTGAGTCATCGCCAACACGGAGCAGGATGCGGCGATCCAACTGCAACTGCGTGTTGTACTTTCTTGCGATTATGAGGAGCGTTTGAAGGATGCAGCGCAGGCACGAGGGCGGGGAAGAGGCGGCGCGGCGCCTCAGTCGAACGGAGAGCGGCGTGCGGGCCGCACGAGCCACGTCGCACCGCGAACCAAATGAATACTCCGCGGAAACAAGCCTCGCGAGCGACGTGCACTAGTTCCGAGAGACTCGCCGCTTGTTGTTAATTGTGTGCCTTTATACTTCACCTAGGATAAGCCTTGCTGGGACTGTTCCTGCTTGTGGCCAATGTGAGTCGCGACCGGTACAAGTTGCCGTGTCCCTAAACATCTGAACATCACGTGTCATTGGGGCACCGCCGCTGGCGCGCCTATCTATTTACAATGCAATATCAGGAGACTGTGATGTATTCGACACTGCTTTTGCTATTCCATCATATCAACTCACGTGTCACTCACCACTGTGCTTATGTCATGCTAGCTAGCTTAAATGTTATGCTATATATATGCTATGAATGCTTCGCATCATGCGAAACTATGAAACTACTATGAAACGCTTTTGGCCATAAAGTATTGAATAAGTTGAATGCTCGTTGGTGAAGCCACATGAAATGAAGCGCTCGACCATGTATTTTTCTGATCACCTAAATTCGTGGCAGTTACTCGAAAAGCACGCAGAGTCGGGCCTGACGTTTATTTATTAGACCGCACTCAATCTAGTCATTTAGCTCTTACGCTGCCGCTACTAACATCTACATTTCGAGTTGTGTAACGAATAGAAACATTAAAGCCGAAATTCTGGAAATCCACCATCTTTTTTCTCATTTCAGTCAGCTTTTTTGCAATTCAGTTCAACAATATCAATATGCCTTTTTCCAAAACGATGGACCCGAAAACGTTGAAACGTTTCAAGACGTTCCAAGCCCAGCGAATACAAATCGCGACATGTTGTATGGTCGATGAATTGTTCTCGTAGATTGAGATTGTTAATCTGTACGTTAAGCGCACGTGGCTCTCCTTAAGGTAAATAATTGTTCCCACGTGGCTCTGAGCTCAATTAACCTCCCCCATGAGGGGTTGAAGCGCGATTTTCCGGTAATGACGAACCTGTCTAATGGCCATCAATAATAGAAGTCCCCAGCCCCCGCATTTCACATATTATATTCAGTAGTATAGCGGGGCATGTTCTAAATAAATTTAAATCAGTTTTGTAATGATGGCAACAATTAAGTTTATTTTGAAGATTTTGAGACTTGATAAAAAATGTGAACATTTCTCAAAGTGGAACTGGCTCTCCGATCCGCGGCGATGACGATCAATTTCCAGCACATAGATGACTTAATATTCGGGACGGATCATTTGGCAGAGCACATTAGACGGGCGCGTGTGCGGCGGGCACGGGCGCGGGCGCGGGGAGGGTGCCAAGTGCGGGTGGCCGGCGCTCCGATCGATGCGGCGCGCCCCCCGCGCGTATCATTTGCGTGCGCCCCCCGCACTCCGCCCGCACCCGGGATGACCCGGCGGCGGGCCTGTACAGCCACCCGAGCAGCCTTCCAGCCGGCCCCGAGCGCTGGCCCGCACGGCGCTGAGCGCGCCCACCGCCGCCCCGCTCCGCACGCATCTCTGTTTTGTTTATACGTCTCGATCGCATTAATTGTCCGCTGTATTTTATTCCGTTTTATCTATGTCGTAAAATTTAGTGCCAACTTTCCACATTCAATTATATTTCCCGACTCGGTTTACGACCATACGTTTTATGGTCGCCCGATGTGTCTGTTGCCATTTTCAAATAAAACATAGCATTAAAGCGCTGGCTGCAGTTATTCGGCGACAAACAGAACTTTTTATGCGTCGCTTCCTCTTTTCGGACCACTCTGCTCGCAAAATGTTAATTTTAAGTTTATATGCTATTAAACTAACATTTCCAAATTACATACAGACAAAACATTCACTCACGCTAGTAGGCAGTTAGTCGCAGCACCATACTCGTCTCTATCAAAGAACTGTTTGCGACTTTTGAGCTAGTACCAACCAAGCGATAGCAACTTTCTCCTAATTATAAACCTACATCTTCCGCCGTAGCCTTAAACGAACTGAATCGCGCGTCCTGTCGGTGGCTCGCCTCCCGCGAGCCTGCAGAGCTCTGAGTAGCCGGAGCAATGTTCGAGAAGCTCGTAAGCGATCATAAATAATGAACTCGTGTAACGTTCAGACGGAGATAAAGCCCACTTTGCATGTCAATGGGTAGACGCTGATTTCATTATTATTCAAAGAAGCTGCCTGTTTGTTGTGTCATGGCCGGGAAGCGTTAGGCGTTAGGCGCTAGTCTCAGACTTGCATAAGCTGGGCCGAGCTTGAAACAGGTAGCTCCCTTTCGAAGATTAAACACAGCTTTTACAGAATTGATCTGCTAATTCATTATCTTATTAGAAATATTTTGACATTTTTAGATATTTATTTAATCCAGAAATGTATTGTTTAAGTATCTGTACTAAAATCAGATCTCTTTCTACACAGCACGCACATCAGCAAGATAACTCAGAGCCAATTTAAAAATTACTTAAATAAAAAGAGTATCCTAAGAATGACTGAACATATTTTGATAAATCATACCAATGACCCACCGCCGTCACAAATAAAACCGTATCGAAATCGTTCCATCAGATTGCAAGCTGAAGCCGCAAACCTCGACGCGTCCTCTTATCTCGTCGGTCAAAAAAGTCACGACCAATGGGTGATTAGGAACAACAAATAATACCATCTTACATTAACTGTTTTCTCCGTTAACATTTTCCTGGTGAGGGGGCGCGTTAAGGAAACTTTCACTAAATGCCTGTAAACCGTTTCGTACCCGTATGAGAAAAACATATATCAATTGGTAGCGAAAGTTCAACAGTACTAATTGAACTATCGATATAATTTAAACGCGCAAAAAAAAGTACAGACGGTAGAGCCTGTGACTTCACAACGGCTTCTCCTACCAATGGGAAAGCCACGCTGCAGCATAAGATGCTGTCGCAGTATCGGGTCAAATAGTCTGAACCACGTAGTACTTCTACATCGCCGAGTGAGACAGAATACCATAGGCCCACAAAGGTTCGCTTGCATCGTCACTGACGTAAAAAGCTTACAACGCACCAAAAAGCTGCCATCACCCGCCTGCACAACTGTACGCTTTAACACGAAGCTCAAACACCGAAATAGAAGCTGGTTGTAAGTCAGCTTCAAATTAAAGATCTGTTCATCATGTCTTCGTTGTTCTACTAAAAATCAATACGCTTAGATGAAACTACTCGGACTGCGCCTATCGGTAGATATCCTCGAATGTGAAGACGTCTCCTCCGAATCGCCAAGGAATGGCTAAAGTCACGTACGACGCGTATTGATAGCAGCCGGCTAGTGGTGCCGACGCGATAGATGGGGCCGGTGGGCCTTGACTCCGATACGCAGTGAGTGCAGTGTGACGGCCACTGCGGAACACGGCGGATGCAGAGCCACAGCGTCGGCTTTTGGCTTCGTCACTGCCACTTGCGGCACTTTCAACATATTACATTGGAGATGGATTTATCTAAATATCATTTTATATATACTGTAGGTAATCATGGTGTATGCATTAGTCAATCTTCACGAAAATTTATTAAAAGTCAAAGTTGTTCACTAAAATGAGGATTTTTTTGTTCTTTAGTAGACAACAGATACTCTGCGCATTGGTTGTGTTGCCGGCTTTTTACGACGCTTTTACTTTTAAGGGCCTTCGATATCCTCACTCGCTCTGCGAAGCATAGTACAAATACCATTTCTAGCTGAGTATTCTATGAGCACGTGGTATCAGTTCGGACAAACCAGTCCAATTAGTGCGAGCAAGGCTCTCCACGGGTGATATCACATTTGAGCACACCCGTTCATGCTCTCCTCAGGCTTTATCGAGTTTTAATGGGACGGTATAATAACTTAATTAGATATATATGTATTATTTACGGATCATTTATGGATTAATCACAAATGAAAAAGATACGTCTAATGTAATGTAAAAGTGGAAATATAAAAAAACTGACCTTTGACACTTACCTACGTAATGAATATGAATAAGAAATGCAAATTGAATCCACCAAATATGTTAAGTCGTTTGGATTCGGTTGTGACTCGTGAGGCACGTCTGCGAGAGAGAGAAGGCAGTGTTACGAAGTGAGATACGACTTGAAAAGTTGCGACACACCTACAGCCTACTAAGTTTTCCCTTCATCAAAACATTTTATACTATTCCAAACTTTCTACATATCTTAACCTATCACTATTCAGTCTTACTTCAGAACTAGTTGAATAATTCACAGAGAATTTACCCAATTCATAGTTTCGTTATTAAAATCTTTAAACTTTATTTTGAAAGAAAAAACCTTAATTATTCAAAGAGTAACGAGCCCCCAGTTTGAAGACAAATAAAGTGAAATTTTAATTAGAAATATGTAATTTAAAAAATTATGGTCAACATAGTCTTTATTTTTGCTTAGTATATTAAAAAAATAATGAAAATTTTTTCACTCATGGGAGAACCATTCTCAAGCATATTCTAACGTACAAATTAGACTGGCTTGTCGAAAGTGATACCACGGGCTCACAGAATACTCAACGTTAAACAGTAGTCATAGGTACTTGAAACGGTGCATCTACTCTGATTCGCTGAGTGAGTGAGGACATCGGAGGCCATTAAAAAATCCGCTTAAAAGGCGTAATAAAAGCCGACAATATAACTAATGCGCGGCCTGTGGCGCGGTTATTTATTGAAGGCAGTGCTCTCTATATAGAAGACCCATCTTCTCCTATACCATAAAAAATAAAAAATATTTACCTAAACTTACTCAATATCAGATTTGAAATTGCTCGAATCAGAGCCGAGTGAAATCTTTTAGCTAAGATATGCGAGTAGCCAAATATAAATCGCTATTTGAAAAGGAGCGGCCAAGTATTGAAATCCAATACAAAAACTTGGCTTGGCGTGTATATAAGTCTCATAAAAGCGTCTAAAAGCCTCCAGTTTAATCAGAGGCAGGCATCTATCTCCACAATGCCTCTTTCAATTTTCTCAGATACGTTCGATGCAAGCTGCTTCATCGATAGGATTATTTTATACGCTCCTGTTTGTTTTTGTTAATGTTTTTGAGTCATGCCGTCACACATACATGGCCCGCATAAATAGAGTACCCAAAACAACTTTGACTTGACATCACTTTCAATCGAGTCATCTTCAGGTATTAGATTTTTTACTATGTCTTCCTCTTTATATCAGTAGCACGGAGTTCAAAGTCGTCTTTGGACACTATCTTGTACTTCTCAAATTGAATATGAATAATATTAGAGAGCAAGGAAGGGCTTTTAAATTGAAATTTACGTTTAATTTGGATATTTGAAGTATCATTTCTTAATAAACCGTCTCCATTAGAAATAATATAAAAGTATTGCGGTGTAAAAGAAAGTGAAATTGATAAGCCAAATATTCGTTTAATATCACGTTATAGAACACACTCTTAAAGCGTATAATTTTTATCACGTTTGGTATTTCCTATAAAAAATAGTTTCCTCAGTGTGTGAGCCTCCTTGATGGAACCGCGTATCAGGGCAGAGCGATCTGAGTTACGGAGCCAGTTAATAGAATGTAAACGTGAAAGTTATGGAACGCTCATGATTCGCCCTGCTCGAGTTTTCTTATGGCTGAGTGATAACACTATTTAAATCATACATTCCTTTTGTATCAAATGTAATATTTGATTCCATAATATTACGACATACAAAATGCTACCTCAGGTACTGGCCAATGCGGTAAATAGACAATTGTCGTGCCGCCCGCTCCTTTTGAAGACACGACAGCGGCCGGAGAGTTCGAGCGAAGCTCCCATTGAAGCGGCGATAGCGTCTAGACTGCTGAGGCAAACACGATTAAATTCGAGGTCACCTCAGCGACATTGTATTTTTTCGCCCTTCAATACTCCACCGATTGTTCTCCACACTGCTTGCCTCCCGCAACAATGTGCTCGATTTATCGTCTCTATATTATTATCCCTCGCGCTGTAAGGGCTGTAATGGCGATTGAAAAGTGACTATCTGCTACGCTTTAATGTTCTTGCATAACTTTAGCCTGGCTTGGGGAAAAATCTTTTTATTAATGCCGTGTTACATTTTTGATAATGCAACATAACTTTGACGTATCTGAAATCAGTGATGTTGTTTGAAAACCCCAAAACAACCAAGTCCTACAAGTAGCAATAACAAAATTAATAGCTACGCTAGTTAATAAGCAAGTTGCAAGTTATCTTAAGCTATTCTTTTATCATTAAAACAAAAAAGGTGCTGTGATGACGAGTACTAAGCCGCGACACGTCGGCGTGGGCAAGTCGTGGAAATAGGGAACGCTGCGGGAGCAGACGCTACACTACATGATATTACTTGATGCCATCATTACGGCGGTTAGAGGCTTTTGATAAATAAAATGGTCGTAAAAGCGTCGTAACCGTGGCGCTGTCGCAAAGGCGGGCACGAAAAGGCCGTGTCGATTGTTTCTGTTTATTGCTTATCGACTGGCTGCTACGGCGCTGGGTGCCCACGACGCGTCGCCTCGCAGGTGTGGCGTACGAGCGGTTTTAAATCGATTAATAGATGAAAGAAGCACATCTGAAATTAATCTTTTGTCTACAAATCTCTGTCATTCGATATTTTCGCTACTAATACATATGCATTTGGAAACACGAGGAGCAAAACATATTAAAATACATTTTTTTAAATATTATGTTGTAGATAAAATGTACAATAATTTTCTTCAATGTTGAAAACGCATGAACAAACCCAAGCCATCCTATATTTATCCACATTATTTTCCAAACGCTAAAAGGGCATTTCAAAATGTAAATAGTAGAAGCCATGTTTTACGCCAAATCGGGCGAAGGATTTTTAAACTTTAAAAATAAAATGGGACAACCCTGTTTGGATGCGGTGCCAAGAATTTAAGTGTGTGCGTGATGAGTACTTTCATGTTCATAATATACAGTTACGCACACATATGAAACCGCTCTAGGGCTGTGTTTTTTTTCCTATTTTAAACCTTAGTGTTGGAGATAAACAAGATTAAAACAGTTGGCATACGATTTTCGCAATCACGACGCACTTATAGCGGATTTCATAGTGTTGCATACAAATAAGTGGGTACATTTTTCTTATTATCTTTAATAATTGTAAAATTTATCGTATCTTGTAAAATAACTTTAGTAATAAATGGCTAATTAAAATCTTATATTTTTTAACTTTTAGCTCAACTGTTAAAAATTTGAAATATTCTGCAGAAAAAAGCAGTTATATAACTTAGTGCATAACTTACGAAGCCAAACTTTACTTAGTGATACCAGAAAAGTGCTCTTGTAATTGAAAAATTAATTACTGTTTAATTGTTTCCCGGACAGTTAATCAAAGTGTCACTTTTTCAGTTCAATGTATAGAGAAAACTGTTTTATTAGTATGAAAATTAAATCCCAGTTAGAATTATTATAAGCAATTTTGATTTAAATTTGAATTGTTCATGGAGCCGAGCTTTTGGCATCGGCTCTCAGCGGCTGAACGTAAATAACTGCATTGCACTCGTCTTCAAATGAGAAAAATATGGAAATCCGCGCAATGCATCGCGCTGGACTTAAAAAATATAACTTGTAATTAATGTTATGTTTGCTTTATTGTGTGCACGATCGCTTCTCCAAATGGAAGAGGACGGCGATGGAATCAGTGTAAGACGCCTCCACTCCGTCGCCGCGAGGCTCGTGTCAGATATGACGTGTCATTTTTACACACATTTGCAATCCGTTCACACATTTATAGGCAAATAATGTGAGTTAGAAGATTTATATGATTCCTCTTCGTTCCGTATTGTGGTAATTAAACATTATAATATATTATATATTAAAACTAAGTTCAGGGACTGAAAGTAAACTTAAATTAGATTCTCTGAAAGTGAATTTAATTTATTGAGTAGGTACAATAACATAACCTCTAGTAAAATTAAGCTAACAAACGTCTTACCTGAAAATAAAGACACAAGAAATAATAATACACCCCGATTCACAAAATTTAATAGACTAGATTTAGTATTTAATTTAACGTATGATTTTATCACTCTTTGTCGTTAAGAATTAACCATTTCATTCTAAGATCACTCAGCTCCCAAACAACTTGACATTTGGTTCCTAGCCAGTGAAAGCGCTACGTATGACAAGTTCAAATGGAGAAATAGCGAAATTATGCTCAAATTAAGAATAGCAGAAAAGTAAAAAGAAAATGCATTGGTGAAATGTTCTGTTACTTTGACATATTATCATTTACAGTTTGCTTCTGTATCTTCAGTTATTACTCGTAACACTGAAACGCCAAAGCGCGGCTTGGAGCCATAACATGATACGGCATTCCCTAATCTTATTTATGCAACTGACCGATAGTGAAAGTGTACATGAAGGTAAGCATTTACCTTCTTGTACAGCAATAAAAGTACTATAATTCATTTGAAAAAATAAACAGACTTCAAAATTATAAGTAAATTTCTTATTATTATATTGATATAGAAAAGAATAGGAATTTTTATTGAGTTTCAATGTAAAGATAGAAAGAATTTCTTCAGATAGCATTCGACGAGCCAAACTTGAATTAAATAGAATTTCTTGAAATTGTTTAAAGAATGGTTTTTGATATCAAACTTTCTTGTTCTTTATGTTTTTATGTTCTAGAATGCAAACAAAATTTAACCATCAAATATTTATTTATATTACAAAT
Source organism: Delias oraia (assembly GCA_018230265.1). Lineage (NCBI taxonomy): Eukaryota > Metazoa > Arthropoda > Insecta > Lepidoptera > Pieridae > Delias > Delias oraia. Next base: position 5,108 of record DWCF01004897.1, on the reverse strand, counting down.
TGTATTTAGAGTTTTGAATGCAACGTAAACTGTAAACTGTACTCTCTTTGAGTGAGTGAGCTGACAATGGATCACTGACAAGAGATCAGTGCCTTCCAAGGGCGTCAGTGGGCCTCCAATATCCTCCCTCGTGAAGCGGAACACAGTACAAGTACTATTTTATGACGGTATTCAGTGAGTATGTGGTATGATCTTGAATCAATGGCCCAAAACGAGACACGATGGTCTTAAACCAATGTAATAGAGAAATATATGTGATTAGAGAATCTGTACTCAAGACACGTCAGTTGGAAGGAACGCTTTCCTCTAATGAACGAAAGGCGGCAGGCAAAACTATTGAGAAATGTTCCCACTTAGGAAGTCTAGACAAGGCACGGTGATATAGGGCCGCCAGAGATTTACGGCTCCCAAAGCCTGGGCGTGGTCAGCCGGAGGCCATTGAAGGTCCTCGGCTTTGTATTGCAAATCCAAATGTATCCCTCTTGTCTCTATGCAAAGCAACGCGCGATTTGACCAGATTTTACTTAATAATAGAACTCCTCAGAGAGATAGTGTTTACTTGCCTCTAAAAATAATGTTTCTATTTATTGCAATTTTAAATGGCTAAGTTTAAAACAAACAAAACATAAAAACCAATAATAAGTTTTAATTAATCAATATAAATTGAATTGTGTGTTCTGAAACCATTGCTAGGAGTTATAAATGTAAAATAAACACTGTTTTCACATTGACTGTAAGTATTTTAATAAAATACTAAAAACTGCTAAAATACTTATTGCATAAATTAGAGTGGCGCTGGCAATGGAGTCCACTGGGCACCCGATCGATACGTCTAAGCCAAAACAGCTGACGAGCGAGCCACAATCACATAAACAAGACGATAGTAATGTTCTAAAATAAAATCTTTGCTGTCAAATGTTGTTATTCCTTAAATAATATACCTACACTCGTGACATTTTTGCATCTTTTATAAAATCAGGCATTGATGGACGTGAAATTAACACAGTTTGTCAATTTGCATATTTCTATTAAATATCTTAAATAAAGTTCTAATTTATATTTGTGATGAAATATCCCAATCCTGCTTGTAAACCTACTTGATTGACGGAGACCAATTACTGAAAAACCTTAAATTAAAACGAATGTCGGTCAAATCTTGTGCCTTTCCAAAAAGAGATATCTCGTGAGTTAGACGTGTAACCGAATGTTATAATCTTCATCGCTTTGTACAAACAATCACAAGTTCAGCCGAATAATAATAAAGTACGGGATTGAATGCCGGGAGAAGCAAGTGAATGCTTGAGATGTCTACCAAACGCTGTAGTCCCAAGACACGAGTCTATTAGAGCGAAGAGTAGAGGTCTGAACAGGGCGGTTAGGCGCAAAGACGCGTAAGACCTTAGCCTCCCCAGCCCCCAGACAACCTTGCGAGGCGCCCGCCTTCGGGAGGTGTTTGGGTGTGATGCGTGATGAAGCGTCGCTTATTCAATATCGTTGAATTTGCCTAATTCCCGTGCAACTACTACACGCACATAATAGACACAATTGAGGCGTTTGAAAAGTAAATTTCACATAAATAATTTATCGGACACTCCTCATTCTCACTCACGAACGGTCCGATACGTATGCACATGGGCTTCATTAAGTGTAAAAAGACACATAGGTAATGACAATTAATTGCATATATTTTTTCTATAGTATAGCGAACAACGGAGTAGGTGGACTCCTACATTGTAAGAGAACACTGCCGCCATGGTCAACCGCGCCATAGTACGCGCATTGCTTGTGTTGCCGGATTTTACGCCACTCAAGCGGATTTTATATACTATCAGATCTATTCTTAAAGAAATAATAGTGCTTTAAATATTTACGATTATACATAAATATTCTCTTCTACGGTTATTTTCTGTATAGTAAATTACAAATATCAAAACCCTTTTAATTGATATAACATATTTATAAATCATATTATATAATATGAAAAAGTAGAGTTTACTAAACATTGTAATTCATCTGCGGTAATGGCATGAGCTACTATGAAGAATGTCAAGAATAAGAGAAAGTTATTAATGAAGTTTCCTCGGCTTCTCATACATGTTATACGGCCTTTGATACGTGCCTAGTGCTGTAGCCATGCCAAGTTGGTAAAGTCCAGCGGAGCTGCGACGGGTGATCACAATCCTTTTATTACTATGAAAAGTCATACGATTGAAATAATAAACATCTTTCGTAATTTTCACACAAATGTTCATCCCAGCCATATCACATTTTTAATATTATGTAAAAAATATTTAAATTAAATATCTATTTAGTTGTAAAGTATTTAAATAGTTTATTAATTGTAATATTGGAGCTACAGACTACAAAAACAATTATTTATTTCAATTATTTAGTGTGGATAAATACCTACATTAAATATTTGAATAACAGTATTGACACATCCAAAGAAACACGTCCATAAGTAAAAACATAACATCTTAAAAATACGTAATTGAAATATATTATGTTAAATTGTGTAAAGTAAGAAGTCAAGTTTTATGACAATAATTGTCTTCTCTTTGACCCAAATCTCGAGTTGAAGAAATAATATCTTCGGTGTAATGGATCTGTTTGAGACAAGTTTCTACTACTTTATTGATGGCTAAGTAAATACGGGTAAACTTATTCAAAACAATATTTATAAGGATTCTAGAATTAATATTATTGGATTTGGCTCATTCGTGGTTAAGTATGTTGTATATTTTTAGTAGACGTTGAGTTATTAGAGATTATGGGGAATTCATGTATTCCAAATCTTCTTTAAGAATTATATTTTTCTAAAGAGACGCCGCCCGATGGTAACCTAAATATGTACAATCATAATTCTAGAAGCTTGTGCTTCATATTCCTTATTTCACTAGCAGATGATTATGTTGGAATTTATTATAAATAGGTTTCTTAAAATTAAATAAGATTTTTGTTCAAATTCTACAGATTTCGTAGCGTACAAATTGTAGCGGAAAATTTCATTACCATAGTTCGGTTTATATTTTGACATTTTCATACAGGGAATACAAATTTAATATGTTATGGACTTAACATCATTCCTAACACAAGTATCCAACGATCACTGACTGGAAAGACTTTGCCACGAAAATTTTGTAAATACTTTGGAAATAAACAAGTTTTTATTTTTTTTGTTATTTAATAATGTATCTTTGATTTTAAAAGAAATACGAATCAAGTAGGTTTGTAATTGCACCACCAGTCGCGTAACAGTCATGCAGAGTGAATGCTCCTTTTCCTAATGTTCACGAAGCGACGCGTCGCGGCTCAATAGGGCAGACGTCTGACATTAAAAGCGCGGCCGGAGCTCCGAACTTTCTCAAGGAAACGAGGAAACTTTACGAGTGGGCCGCCGAGCTTTTTGCTTTTAAAAGAAACCAATTAGCATAACGGACGCGTTATATAAGACCCGCTATGACCACGAAGGTTGCGCCAGAGATCTTGAATTCGAATCTCGGGGAAACAGAGAAATTTTTCAGTTGGAATGTTACTTAAATAAGGATTATTACCTCCAATTAAAAGGTTAATAGAAAGAAATAGAAAAGTTTATTTATACATGACCTCACATTACAAAATGAACTCTCGACCTTTCGCGAGGTGTTCCCGAGGGAAATTTAATATTTTCTCGAGCGTGGGTTGCTTGTCGCTATATAAGTAAAAAGAAACAGAAAAAATCATCAGTTTCAGTTTAGACTTGAAGCGAAATCCTAAAGATTGTTCTCAAACAAATCCCGCTTCGCAAACTATTGGCTGAAAATTTTGTTAGTGTTTACCATTTAAAAAGTAAGCGATACCTATTATATTATGATGAAACGTGTTTTGATCTTTGCACATGGTCAGAATAGAACGCTGTGCGCAGTCAGTAGCAGTCAACTTGACCAAGCAACGTTCTTAAAAGAGCATGTACTTAAATGAGCATTCACGCGCATATTGGACAATGTAATATTTGCACTTATACAGCGAAATAGAAAGAGATCGTTTGAAGTCAGTCTGTGCACATTGCAAATCCAACGAGTGGTTGTAATAAAATCAGTTTGCGTAAAGAGATCTACTGACGTCCGATCCATTTCCAGCACAATCGATCACAGCTCAATCTCGCGTGGCGCTGCTCCGTTTCGCCTCCCGCCATTCAGGCTACCGCCGCGCGATTCGAGATAGTGCTTACTGAGAGCCATTCTGGAAGCGCGCTATTCTTTTTATACAGGTTGTGAAACAGAGCCTCATGGCTGCAGTTCGTGTAAGCGTGACGCCATCGCGGGGTTCATTCCCAATTTCAATAAGAAATATAGTTTAATTTCTTAGATATAAAATCGAAAAAAAAAGACGCGGATCTGTTGGAGAGAGAAGGATCGTTTTCTGCTCTCTTTAATATTTTATTATTAATTACAATTTTATCATTTTATAATTTTTTTTCGTTAATTAAGCACTAATATATCGTAGTGTAAGAGGAGTCAGACTATGGGTAGTTTTAAGAGTAAGTTATCTTAATAATATATATAAATCTCGTGTCACAATGTTTGTCCTCAAAGGACTCCTAAACCGCTTAACAGATTTCGTTAAAATTTTCACGCAATATGCAGTTTGCTCCAACTTGATAGATATGATAGCTTCGATCTTTAATTATAGTCGCAATTTTATTTTATTGTAAGTGATTTGTCTATAAATTATTGACAGTCACAATTATCTGTTAACTCCAAAAGATTCTAACAGATGTCAATACTTTTCGACTGGATTGAGTAAGTAATCAATAGATGGCACTGCCATCGTAAACCGACAACCGTGTCATATAAGTTACAATTTGTTAAAATAAAGACAGTGCAATGTAATAGTAAGAGTAGGATAGACAGTTTCTTGTTGATATCTCTCTCTAATGTAAGCGAGTGTCATGGCAATGTGATTTGTGTAACTGAAGGACTGTGTGATCATAAATAAATAGTTTCTTATTAAAATTACGCCTATATTTCATTTATCTTTCATCTCAATTCAATAGCATGGCCAACCACGTGTTACGTAGCCCGAAGTTTAAATCAAATTCAAATTACAGTGACGATAATACAGTGAAA
>DWCF01004896.1:0-15355 GCA_018230265.1 Delias oraia | reverse complement strand
TAATTTTATTTATACTTTTTTATTTAGGTGTTAGACATATTGAAACATTCGAAAAAAATCTAGTAAATATGAAATCAAGACGAACGTAAAAACAAACAGTACTTAATATGAAACATTTCTGATTACACAGTCCAACAGACATAAACTTTAAAATTATTTGATTTTGAGAATTTTGCGTATTTCAGTAATTTTTTATTAAGCAAAGGGTTTTTTTACATTAATAAAAATTATGCATTTATATTTTTGGCATAAATTTAGAACTGTAAACCTTTTTATTGTATAATATTTTTGTTAAAATTACACTTTTTTGTTTACAAATATAGGAGAAATTAATTGTTTATGACCAATATCAAGATAATATGTGTCATTTTTTCATGTTAAATCATAACAGTCTTAAATTGATTTATTTTAAACCTTAAATATCTAAATATTTAACACATAAGTCAATATATGATACATATTACAGAATCCAAATAAGATAATTTAAAACTAATGCTATATTTTGGACTTTATCTTTGTTTATGCATGTTCAATCAAAAAATATTTTAGCTTGATTATTTAGGTAATTTATTATAAACATTAACTCTTGTAAAAACTCGATCTTCTTTAAATTAATTCACCTTGTCTAATTCATTATATAAAACAAAATTATACTAAGTAAAAAGTATAAACTAACGTCTAGATTAATACCAGCTAAATTTAATATTTAACTTTTAATATAAACCACTTTCTATTATTTCCTTTTTTGATTTTATAAAGTAAAATGGCGTTTGAAAAACTAAAATGTGAAAAATCTATACAAAAATTAGTGTCCAAAGTCTAATTGCATATACAAACTTAAAACAAGAGTCGCATTCTTAAATTTAATTATAACATCTAAAGACTTAGCTAAAAATTCTGTTACATTAATACAAAGATCAATAATAAAAGAAATTGTCATATATTAAACAAGCTAAATTATTTGTATAAACAACTATCTGTATGTTTATGCGAAACCACAGTGCATAAATTTACAATCCATTAAAATTATGAATTTATAAACAAGGGCAAGAGTATTGTTTTGAAAATTATGCACACTTGTAATTAGTTAATAACATTTTGCAAAGATTTTTAACCCAATTTACGCTTTCTAAAAGATAAAAAAAAGTTTAAAGATGACTTATAAAAATTCAAAAAAAAGTAATTTTTTGTAAAGTAACACATACTTTTAAATTAATAAAACTTTAAGATTCTAAATCTATTAAAATAATAACAGCTCATAAATTTATAACATTACTAACAATAAGTTATAAAAATTTAATTAGCTTTAAGAGTTGATAGCTTTTCTTGAATTCTTTTCTTTCTTTCTTCTAATGGCAACTTATGTACTTTAAACTTCTTAAATCCACTATAGTCTTTCTTTTCTTTCTCTTCCCTGGTAGGATTCTTAATTATAGCATCTAGTGCATTTTGATAAATACCTGCAATATTTTCTGGTTCAATGTTCTTTTTAATATAATCACTAAATTGTATTTTATATTTCTCTTCGTCATTCTCTTTAAGACTCTTCATATAATCAGATACGTGTTTACAGAAAATTCTATCTCTTAATTCGTCAGCTTTAAAAGGCTTATTTTTTTCATAACCAATAAATTTAGACTCTGAGTGTGGAACATAAACTCCCGAATCAGAACATCCTTTCATAGCAATAAAAGTGTTTCCACCTTTAGTACTTCTGGATAACCCAATATCAAGGAATACTTTAAGTGCTCTACGCTCTTCATCAATATCTTCTGTAACTGTGTAAGTTCCATCAGTTTGCTTGGGTTTGTAAAGATCATCCATTTGCAATTTAGCAAGAGCTCTACGTCCGGCTAAAAATCCTGTAGCATAAAATGCGAAATGATTTTTTAAACCAAAATCAACTCCATAATTTTTAAGTTCAGTAGAATCAGCAAATGCAAAAACTCTGTCTCCGTCTATGTAAGATCTTGTGATCTGACAAATGACCTTAGTATTAGTTCTACGTACTACTAACCTAAACTTAAGAGCTCCTTGTTTATTGTAATCTTGTTTGATAAGATTAATTCTGTGCCTGTAATTGGTCTTACACTCTCTTCTTCTACGTCTTTTTACTTGAAATCTACTTCTTTTAGTAGCAGCGGATTTTACTTTTTTATTTCTTCTTCCTGCTTTTCTTGCCATTTTATGGGGTAAAAAAATAAAAAATTTTATTTTCAAAGGTTGTTAAATTTCAAAATTTAATGTATTTATGCAAATAATTCATGCAGACAAATTATTTATGTTTGAAAATAAATATAGTTTTTAATATTTGCATATCTAGAACTTAACTACTGTACATTTTGTTGAGACATGTCAGTGTCTCATTCTTATATTCTATTATTAAATATTCTTAACTTGGATATGTCTAACACATTAAAAACTCTTTTTATTGCCGAGTTTTACTAAAAATACGTATAAACATAGTTAACTTAAAAGCAAAGCAATTACTTATAAATTATAATATATTTTAAACTTTTAATTCTAATTCATCTTGAAATAATCATGTTTGTGCTGAAATTATATTAAATTTTATATTTACAGCAATTTCGCCTTTTCGCATACTACAGACAATGTTAAAAAATTAATTGTAATTAGAAAAAAATTAGTATTTTTTAGTTTGAATTTATTATCAAATATGTTTATACTAAAATCTGTTGTATTTAAATTAATTTATACATGTACTACAATTGATATTATTCTAGTATATTATATCTAATTATTTTATTAAATTTTCTTTTTTATCCTTCAGATGGTTTTATGCGAAATTTGTAATACAAAATTCAGATGCATAAACGGAGAATACATTTGCGAAGAAGGACACATATCTCAGACTAAATTAGAAATAGCTGATGAAGTACATTTTTCGTCAAGAAGTCAAAAACAAAAAGTAAAAAAGAGTACACCGTTGTTATCAAAATATTCTTTTAAATACAAAAATTTATTAATGTACAATTTATTATTTGAAGAATTTGTCTCTTTTCTAAATTGTTCTTCTACGAAATTCATAGATTTCTATACAAATTTCTTCACTGGTGATAGAGATGTTGTAACATCTCCTGTTAAAATCAGTCTTGGATATTTACTAGTATTAGGATATCTGACAAAAAGAAATGAATTGGAAAAGAAAGGGGAAATATATTTTTATAGATCTTATTTATTAGAAATAGAAAAGTTTGATTATATTTCCAAATTTTTTAATCTAAAAAACAAGTTTGATATGAAAAAAGTAAGTAACAAGTCATTGGGAATTACTAGATCAGGTATATCTTGGATTAATAAACATAGACTAATGGATAAATTAGGTACGGCTAATTATCCGTGTAATAAAAAACATAGAAAGATAATAGGAGAGACAAGCCTGTCTCATCCTTTAATTGAATATAATAAAGCGTTAATAAGACAAGAAATGGAATGTTCACCAGATATAATATTTAAATATTTCTATAAAGTGTTAGATTTGTTTACCATTAAAATTGATGAGGACCTAAAAAAGTATTTTACAAAATATTTGACACTTAGAAATCTTAAGGACAAGATGTTTACATCTGAAGATGAAATTGGAATATTTTTGTATTTGTACAATGAACATACAGAAATAAAAATAGATTTTAAGAATGCATTAAAAAATGTTAATCTTTTTATTGGTAACAAGTATTATGACGAAAAAGTAGAAAACACTCGTCATAATACAACACTTGTAGATTTAATAGTCTTGTTGACTCATACTTCGCATTTCCAGTTTTATTCTCGACTTTCTTCTGTCATGAAAATTAGAGAATTTAAGGCTACGAATAACATTTTTGTAACAGAAAAGACCAGAAAACAATATTACAGAAGTATCAAATGGAGAGCATTTAGAATTTATATCAGGAGGATAAAAATGTTACTCAGTAATAAGTTAAATTATAATACAAAAAAGAAATACATAGAAGACGATAGAATTTAATAAAAAAATATAGATAATCCATTGAATAAAATATTTATTAGTAATATTTTAGTATAATAGTGTCTTCAATATTATTTCTAAGATATTGTCCATTCATAACATGCAGTCTTATCTCACTATTATTTTTATTATTTGGTGCATCAAATGTAAATAAAATCTCCTTTAGATTCTTCTCATCAATAACTTCGATACTTTTATGCAGAATATTATCAATTGTTATAAAAACAGACCAACTAGAAAGCATTTCATCTTTAAAACCATAGGAATGAATACAAACTTCATTTTTCGATTTATTAATAATATCTAAATTTACTCTTATTGTCACTAGACTGTTTTTTTGAATTTTAAATGTATTTACGTTTTTTACCTTTTCTGTGTTAATTATTAAATCATCTTTATTTTCATCTTCTACATCAGAAGCTTCATCCATCAAATGGCCTGTATTTTTTATTGCTGCTGTAAATTCTTTAACAACTATTTTACGTATGTTGTTTTTAACTAAAAAGGCATCTTTTAATTCTTTGTCCTTTAATAATTTATTCATTACTTCTTCTGTATCAAATTTCTGTCCATTAAGTTTTAGTAAAAATAAATCTGTAAATTTAATATGTGGATATTGTAATAAATAATATTCTTCATCAAATACAGCCTGTGTAATCATAGCTTGTAAAGTAAATAATTTCTTTAAAATTTCTGTATATCCTTTTGACACAGCAACACATTTCATACCTTCTATTAAAAGTAAACTAGTGTGTCTAACATAATCAAGATCTTTTTTGTTACATTCATGAATCCTGAACAAATGGTCTATTAATATAAGAAATCCAGTATTGATATTTTTTATATCTGGAAGTGGGTATCCAAAATTAAATTCTACTTGAGATTTTATATTTTTTGTATTACTGTAAAAATCTGTTGTAGACAATTCTTTAGATTTTGTTAGTAAAATCAACAAATTCTTTACATCACATTTCTTTTTTAAATCATCATTAATAAAATTAATAAAACATTCCATTGTATCAAAATGTATATCTAGAGAATTTTTGATCTTTATATTTTTCCATTTTCTATAAGCGTAGTTAGGTAAACACATTCCTAAAATAATACAATAGATGATAAAAGCCAAAGTTGCATTTTTCATTATAACATCAGGAATGGCCATTATCTCACCTGTTTTAGATTCGCTATTAAGCCATTTAGAAAACGTCTTCTTGTTTTTAACAATATTGTATGCTTTACTAATATTCATAAGCATAAATTCATATTCTTTCTTTTTATCTTCTGGTGCTTTTTGTACATCGTATTTTATCATCATTTTTACCATTTTCTTCTTAATTGTCGTTGGTGATGAATTTAGATCTATACCTAGGATTTCTAATGGATCAAAATCTCTTCTTAAATCCAATTTTATTACTAAGACATTTTTGATAAGAATTGATACAACTATCCATAATATTATAATTATAATATTTCCAAAAAAAATCCTTTTTCTTGGTAGAGACCGACAACTTTCACACTTACAGTTTATGCGTGAAATTTTTTTCTTAAATAGAAATTTGCATGAATAAAACAGTGTTATTGGAACAATAAAGGATAAAGCCAGATAGCTTGATGCAAGGCCTGATTCGTCATATTGGTATTTATAAGACATGGGTAAGAAAAAAATCTCAATTGTAAACAAACAAAATTTTAAAAATTATTCGTCTTTCCATCAAAATCATGTTAATAAAAAAAGCATTACAATTTATTAGAAATTTAGATTTTAATATTTTTAAACCATAACTAGTTTTTATTTTAATGTATTTTAATATAAAATGTAAAGAGATAACAATGCATTTCAGAAAAGTATAATTATTTATTTGTAGAATAGATGTTATAGTAATGAACATTGAATATCAACTTTTCATGACTTTTTCATACAAAGCATTTTAAAAAACAGTTTTTTATTAATATATTAAATTTAATGTATTTAGTCCAAGATAAAAGATAACTAAATTTCTAAACAGATTACAATTTGTGTGATCATTTTTGATATGAAAAAAAAATTACGATTGACAACTATAATAAATATATCGTTTTAGATACTAAATAAGAAAACACAAGAATAAGTTCTCAACAATTGTAAAAAAGTGTATTTTACAATATGAGCCATTAAGTTCTACAAAAAATCAATATATTGAAAAAATATTTTTTATAAGTAATAATATAAGTATGACTCAAAGGGTCATAAATAGTCATAACCATTGAGTATATTTAAACTAGAACATAAAATGAATCAGCGGCTTTACTTATTATTACAATTTTAAATTAAAATAAGCTCAAATAAATTATAGACATTTTTGTATATGAAACGAATTTTCTTTTGTGTAGAATCTATATTTACAAAATGCATAAATTGCTGTATTATTTTATCCCACAAATGAAGTCAATAGAAAAAACTTTTATAAATATTTAATTAAAGTTATTTAATGAAGTCATTTAGTAAAGAAGTCCTTTTTTATATATAATTAGACACCTATTCGTTCTTCAATATAAAATTTTAAATGAAAATGAATTTGATAGAAAATAGGATAAAAATCACGAAAGACGTTAACCACTTAGAGGATTTAAATATAAAGTCATATGTAAATATGTAAAGAGCAATTTAACAAACCAAATAAAAATTAACACTTAAAAATTAATATAGTCAAAAACTTTACTAAGTCTCAATATAATATTATTATGACAACATTAAAGCATATAGTTAAAATAAATTTAAATTAATTTAAATTGAAAAATTTTAATTAACTTATGTAGACACGTAATTGTGTAAAATGATAATATAGTAGACGTAAGAAACAAAAAGATCAATTTTATAAAAAACTAAGAGAACGAATATAGTTGTTTAAAAAACCACATCCTTTACTGTTAAATTAAAATTTTTATTTTTTTAAGCTGTCATTAAAGGAGAATAAAACACAAATCTACTCATAAAATCTTTATTGTAATTCTATTTGTCATTTAAACTTATTGGTAGCTATTTTTATAAAAAAAAAATAAAAAACACACTTATGTTTGATAAAAAAGTCAAATTAAATAACAACTATGAAATGCCAATGGTTGGACTTGGTACATGGAAAATAACAGACGAAACGAAAATAGAAGAATCTATAAGAAATGCAATAAAATATGGATATCGACATATTGATACCGCATATTCTTATGGAAATGAGAAATATATCGGTAAAACATTAAAAAAGATATTTTCCGAATGTCTTGTAAAAAGAGAAGATTTATTTATAACTTCAAAATTATGGAATACTTATCACGATGACCCAGAAAAAGGAATAAGAACAACATTAGATGATCTTCGATTGGATTATCTCGACTTATATCTTGTACATTGGCCTGTTAAGTTTAAATCCGATAATAACTACCAGTCGATTAAAAATGAACGTGGTGAAGATGTGTTGGACACATTTGAATGTTTAAAAGTATGGAAAAAAATGGAAGAACTAGTAGAAAAAGGACTAACAAAATCTATTGGTGTAGCAAATTTCGGATTAAAAAATTTACAATTAGTATTAGATAATCACAAGATAAAACCTGTTATTAATCAGATAGAAATACACCCTTACCTAACACAAGAAGAATTAGTTCATTTTTGTCATCAACATGATTTACACGTAGTCAGTTATTCTTCACTAGGAGGATCAGAATCTTTAAGTGAAAATATAAGAACTGATAAAGAGATCTTGAAAATTTCTGAGAAATACAATAAATCTGTACCTCAAGTAATATTAAGTTGGCTTGTTATGAGAAACATTCTTATTATACCAAAAAGTTCAAGTGAAAAGCATGTCAAAGAAAACATCGATCTGTTTGAATTATCCCAGGAAGATTTAAAGAAAATATCAAGTCTAAATAAAAATTACCGAACCAACGATTCTAAACCTTTTGGACCAGAAAGATTTAAATAAAAAAGTTTCGGAATTTATGGAACATATACAATGACATCATTATAAAATTCAATATATCCTTTAGTTACAAGTTTTTCTATATAGTCAATAATATTAACATCTTTACTAATTCTTAATTCATTTTTTAAGTTATCAAGTGTAGATTTTTTATTTTTTTTCATAAATTTTACTAATCTTGACTCCATCGCGATTTCCGCTAAATGTTTTTCTTCGATGTAGTCTTTAGATTGTATCTTTTCTCTTATTTTATATTCAAACAGATCGATAACATTATCATGTGTTTGTACATTGTAATCAAAACATCTTTTTTGTATTACGTTAATGTCGTCATTGATTTGAACTAAATCTCCAATACGAATTATAAATCCATATTTTTCTAGGAATAATAAATTTAACTCAAAATTGAGATCGTTGCATAAACTCTTAACTTTTTGTATATTATTTTCATCATTTATATATAAAAGCATAGATACCTTATCTGTGCTCATTCTAAAATGAACATTAAACATTTCAAAAATAATATAAGACGCACTACCTGAGCAAGCGATTTCTGATCGGGGATATTTCATTATAATCCTGTTTACTAAAATATCACGAATACTAGATAATTTACTATGTAAATTATAATTATTAACGTCTAAATTACAAAAACCTTTCGTTATTAATCTAAACTCAGTTTTTAAATTTTCTTTTTGTTCACTTAAACCAAAATCCTGTTCGAGTGGCATTTTATAATTTTGCAATATTAAAATTAGCCACGAAACACTTGACAATCCACAAAAAAATTCGCAAATCTTAAACATCTTAATTTCTAGATCAATTAAAGTCGGGTCATTTATTATTCTCTCTAAACAATCTTGACATATTCTTTTCAAAATAGTATTTTTTTGACTTAATTCGTATATAAGAAAAAAAATATGATCGGCATTTTTAAAATCTTTATAGCTATCAACAATTAATTCTGAAAATACATCAGGTAACCCTTCAAAGTTTTGTAAAATTTTTATGATTTTGTTTTCTATTGATTTTTTAAAAACTTCTATATCTAAACTACTAGACCCAAAGGTATTAGAAAATTCGAAGAAAAAATCAAAAAGTGCTTCACATTTTGTTAAACCTTCTAAATGTTCTATAAAAACATGCTCAAGTTTAGTAAAAAACATTGATACGTAAGTATCATCCATGTAGAACAAGATATTTTCTATTTGTTTGAATTTTTCTATATACAAAATTTTTTTTCGTTCGGAAAAAAACCAATTTAAAATTTTTTTAAAATTTATAGATATGAATTTTGTTATTTCAAGATACGATTCTTTATCAGAAAAAGAAAATAGACTTTTTGCTATAGTCAGTTCCGTATTAACTTTCATTATCAAAGTTTCTATTTCGTCTACCGTTGGATTGAATGATTTGTAATACATCTCTACAAAGTTTTCATATTCTTCTCGATTCTCACTGAAAAAAAATATATTTTTTAAATAATTGATATTTTTTTTCATTATCTCTAAATCTTCTTCATTTAAATTAGAAATTCGCAATGCGCAGATTTCGTAAATAAAATATTCTTCTATATTTGATACCCGGGAAAACATAAATTGTTTATATAAAAGATCATAAAAAAGTGTACGAAGGTGTACTACATTACTACCTCTTTTACGTATATTTACGTTAATGTAAAATCTTTCTATGTAGAAATAGACTCTTTCAAGAAGTAGAAAACTCTGCTCTAATTTTTGGTTTAATTCATAAAAACCTTGCACTGAAGAAATAGGCCTTAATGTTTTAAAATATTCAGATAATATTTTTGTTAATGTAAGATATACTTTACTTCCTTTTATTTCATAAGTTTGAGTACTTTCTGTACAATGTAAATATATTATATTATAGGCTTTTATAAACTCATCAGATGTAAAGGTTTTAGATGATTTTAACATTTTGTTTGTCAGAAATTCTAAGTCTTCCATTTGAGGGATAGAAAATGTAAGAAAATATAGGGAACCTCATCAGGACTGTCGTAGTCACTGACAATTATAATTTATTCATTCTTCTTTAAATTTATTAATGACATCTCTAATATATTTATTTATAAAATAGGAGGAAAGGAAAAGGGTATGTCAGGACTTGGTAATGAAACAATAAAACACTTATTTGACAAAAACATTTTAAATATTCATTAGTAAACTAAAACTATTTCATATTTAATATTAATGATATTAATATAATACATTATAAATTCTTTACGATACATTTCTATAAGAAAATTTTTAAAGAATATGTTAAACTGTTTATACACTTAAAAATATCCAAAATATGCTTTTATAAAATATATTATATTGTAAAAAGACTTATTCGATTTTAATTTAATATTAAAATATTATTTAAAACATTCAAAATAATTTAATACTTTTTTATCACCGATATATTGACTAAAATATTTAAGAGTTTATACCAAAGATGTAACATATAAATTATATTTTTCTATTTAATATTAACAATCTTCAAATATTGGACATTCTTTAAAATTTTCTAGTTTTGGAAAATCTTCTAAATTTTGACACAAAATAAACAAATCATAGACATTCTTACACAGTTCATTATCCTGGGATTTAGTTTCTATAGACAAAAAATGAAATTTGACAGCAACTAAAACTTTATAGACAAATTTCTTATAAGGAGAATTTTCTTCAATCATATTATATATATCCAATGTGTATTTGTATAAACCTTTGTAATAACCTAAAATGTTAGAATTTCCTTTTTTGCCTTCTTCTTTTTTATACCCTTTAATATAAAAAATCATAGCATTAATGTATTTTTTTATACCTTCTAACTTATTATTTTTATATACCGAATCTCCATCTCTTTTTAAAAAACGAGCTTTTATTAAATATTCATTTTGTATTGAAAAAGATTCTTTTAAAGGATTTCTAAATGTACCAAATCCTTTTTCATTAAGAATACATTCTTTAAAATATCCTTTTTGTAGCAAGTTTTTAATCCTCTCTTCCATAAAAGGGAGTATAAAAACACTGTAATAAAAAAATACAAAATAAATATATGCTGTATGTTACGACAAACAAAATTTAATGCGAATTGATCAACTTAAGTTGTTACGTGTAAAAGATTATATTAAAATTACGAATTTTTTATTAATCTTATCCTTATGGAACAATTTTACGATGAAGTAACTAGAAGTCTTGTAGATGTTCTTAACAAATATAAAGATGATAAAGCTACACATGAAGAAGTTAAACTGCTATTTGATAAGGAAGATCTTTTAAATGAATATGAAAACTGGGAAAATATTGAGACTTCTCTTAGACAAGAAATTTTCGAAAAACTGCACTCATTAAATAGCCATCTTTTAGATATAGAGAAAAAAATATTAAAGTTTGAGTCTATAAACGAATCTCAAGAATTAGAAATTAATATCGAAGATCTTTCTATCAATTCGAATATGTTAAGTAGAAACAGAGAACCACCTGAAGGATTTAATAATTCATCTTGGTATTTACCGTGCTATCCTACTTTAAATATGATTGAATATTTGCATGAAAGTGAGAATGAATAGTTTGTTTGTTTTATGCAAAAAAATATAAATAAATACAATTAAGCATAAATAAACAATTTTTATTATTATTTAACAACAAACTGTTTTAGATAATATTTTAAATACAAGGACTTATTATATTATTTAATTTAAGTTTAGTATAATAAAAAGACCACTTTTTGATTAAGAAAATCTAATTTTTAACTACTTTTAAATTAGACCCCACAGCATGGATAATTCAATCATAACGTTATTGGATAAAAATACAAAAGACATAAAGCAATATAAAACTAAACGGACAGGATTTATTAGATTTAAAAATGTAAATAAACTTCATCTTAATAACATTTTACCCATGGATGACACTTTTATGTTATTTGTTAAATGTAATGATAAAATTGATTTATTAGATGATTCATATATAAGATATTGGTATAATAGTACTTTGGCTGTTTCGATTCAAGAGAACATACAAAAAAAAGTATATTATAAAATTCGTTTGATAAATCAAGTAAGGTCATGCATGAAAAATATATTACATGATGGTAATTTAGATAATATTAGTAGTTTTGATATAAAATATGGAAATCTAATATATAATTATTATAGCAATTTTGTTCATGGAATAGATAATTATTGCACTGATTTAGATATAATATATAATAATTTAAAGGATATTTTCGATCAAACGTCAAATTTCGAATTTTTAGAAACAGACATTGCAAAAGACAAAATCAATAAAATAGACAATTTTGAAGTAAAAAAAGAAATTTTATTTTTTTTAGACAAGTGTATAAAGTGTAAAGATGATTTAGAAGAGATGTACTTAGATCTTAATATTTCTCAAAATACTTACAATGTCAACTTGGGAGCAAGAATTTATAGTTTTGTAAAAATTGACCAGAATAGTGAAATGACAATTTTTGAAGTTTTACGTTCTATTTGTGTTATTGACGAAGATTTACAAAGTTTCATGAAAAGTTACAAAGTCTTACAAATTACTGGAATCATAATACATCCACTGACTCAGGTTAAAGAAGTATCTCCTGTTGATAATTATGTTATTGTAACGAATACTACAAATATAGATTTGGGTATAGATCAAAAGATACAAAGAAATCGTAACATTTTAGGTCTTAAAAACCTGGGAAATACTTGTTTTTTAAATTCTTCTTTACAAGCTTTGTTAAATTGTAAAGAGTTTTCGGATTATTTCTATTCATGCGATATAAAGTCAGACAAACAGCTTTGCACAGCCTTTTCTGATTTGATAAAACTATTTGATGATGATAATTGTAGTGTTGTATCTCCTTATAAATTTAAACTTGTTCTAGGAAGTAAAAGGCAGATGTATTATGATGTAAGAGAAAAAGATGCGATGGAATTTATTGAAGATTTACTTAATGAAATACACGAAGAATTAAAAAGTAAAAAAATGATAAATACAGACCTATTTGATGGATATGAAAAATGGCAAATAGAAAATCAGTCTATAGTTACAAATTTATTTTTTACTAAAATGAAAACGTCAATTGTTTGTTCCGAATGCCATAATGCTAGGTCTTTTTTTGAACCAATTGGATATTTTCCACTTTCTGTTCCTGAGAAAAAACATTATGTTAATAATATTGTGATTTTTTATGATTCATTACAAAGAGTCCCACTTAAAATATTTGCAGATGAGAATATTACTATTTTAGAACTTAAAAAAATATTACATACAGAATATAATGTTACTAATCAGATATTATGTTGCAATATAGTTAATAATAAGATTGTTTACATAGAGGATACTAAAAAATTAAGAAATATAAAAAATACTTTATTTTGTTATGAATACATGGAAAAGCATAAACATGAATATTTCTGGATAAAAGTGAACAAACAATATTATTTTTGGACAAGTTATTTAGATTTTTGGATATTAGGACGTTTGAATACAGAGGATTTATTAGACAATGGTTATATCAGTAAAAATTGTATACATAATACAATTAGAATGAGACTTACTCCTTTTATAGATCAAAAAAGATCATCTTTATTGTTTGAATCTTTAGATAATTTTATACAAATTGAATATGAACATGGTCCTAATATGTTTTATAAAAAACAAGTTATATGTAATATGACGTCATCTAATTTTGATAAATTATTTGGTTTTAATTTTAAACCTATTGATGATATGATAAATTTACAATCAGAGAAAGTAGATCTGAAGAGTTGTATAAATTTATTTTTAGAAAAAGATTATGTTTTCGGTGATACTAAGCAATTTTGTAATAGTTGTAATAATTATACGATTCAATATAAAGATACACAGTTAGAGAGACTACCTAAATATTTGATTATACAACTTAAAAGGTATAAGTTTACAGGTGTAGATTTTGAGAAAGTAGACACTTTTATTGATTTTGATCTAGGAACTATTCGTATTAATAATAATTATAAAATAATTAGTATAATCAATCACATTACTCCATCAGTAAGATATGCCTTTAGAAGTGTTGGTTCTAATGGGCATTATACAGCATATGTTAAATACAAAGAAGAGTGGTATCTTTGTGATGATCAATTAGTGACAAAAGTATCCAATGTATCTAAAGAAGATGCTTATATATTTATACTTGAAAAATTAGATTAATTTAAACTTCTTTTAGCATAATAAATTGATAATTTAAATATATTTACAAATAAGTCTAAGTAAATATTTACGTTCTTCTATATTTTGCATAATTTTTAAAATTCATTTTTATTAATTTTAAAGCTAATGAATTAAATAGACTTGTTTAATAAGAAATATTAAATAATTTTTACTTATAGATAAAATATATGATAACATTTATTTTTAAAATAGTAGTTAAAGATTAATAATTTACATAAAAATCAAAATTAATACATAAATTCTATACTAAATGTTAGGATAAATATAATACTCTTAAAAGATGGTTATATTTTACTATATACACTAACAAATAAACATACATTAATACCACAAATATAAAATCAAAAAATTGTTTGTAAATAAAAACTAAGTATTGTAACATGGTTTGATAAGCGTGAAAAACAATAATAACTAAGCTTAAAGTTTGTTTTAAATTTTCCTTTTTTTGATATCACAAAGAAAATAAACTATTCTATAGTATTATTACAGTGGAAATTAATATTAAGTAATTTAAAATTCGGTAATAAATTATCGTATACATTTTTCTCCCTTAATTTTATGCATAAATATATAAAATACATCAAGAAACTAATAAAATCAAAATTTAATGAACCAACAGATTCTAAATTATATAAACAGATATACAGAGATCTAAAACATAATAAAGACACAAAATACACAAATTTTATTAGAAACATTCTAGAATCAGATACATCTGATAATAGTTTGCATAAAAAACTAAAATCTTTTTGGAATTATAAAATTACTGAATTAGACATAGAATGCATAAACAACAATTTAACAAAACAAGACAAATTAGATTTCATAAAAAATAAGTACGTTACAAACCAAAGAGCACTAATTTGTTATAAAAAAGAATTTATTAAGTATTTTAAATATCATCTGTACAATAAAAAGATTACACAGTTATCACCATTGTTTAGAGATTTTGTACTTTATGGTACTACTTTTTGTTCAGATAATTTCCCACTATTCAATTTTACTTCTGAAGTATTCAAACCACACGAACAGAAATTAATAACAACTACTTCTCATTCAGTACGATACAATGAACCAAATAATATTAGTGAAGATTTTATTAGATTTATGAAAGATAATAATATACCTGATTTAAATTTTATACAAAGAGTAGTATCGAATGTGGCACTAAATTCTAATGATAACTTTTTAGTATC
>DWCF01004895.1:0-15357 GCA_018230265.1 Delias oraia | reverse complement strand
TTTGAATTCCATTAAATTGATAATTATTTGCACATTTCCTATACAATTAAATAAAATATGATAAAACATATTTTATTATATTTTATTTAATTTAATTTTATTGGTATTGTGTGAATAAAATTGTCTTTTTAAAATAAGATAGTGTGACGTTAAGGGGAATCCCAAAGAAAACATTTTATTATTTCCGACAGAGGTTTAAAATAATGTATATAATATTACGAAAAGTATTGATAATAAAGCTTAATAAATTTTATATGTGCATGTGTTTTTTTTATCATGATATGATTAGAGATAAGACCTAATGTGTTTGAAAATTTTTCATTTAATAATTTTAAACAAGAAAAGCGTACCACTATACATATTTAGGTTTTATAAATTAGGAATTCTTTACAGTTTCGCCTATTATTTTGAGGACATTTATGAATACAGCAACTAAGAGAGAATAAATCTTTTTTAGTGGGATATATCTGTAAACTGGATGTTATGAACGTAAATTCTTAGCCAAACGTAAAGCAAACCAATTCAGACATTTGTACGATGTAAATAAACACGTTACACATATACTGAATATATTAAAGTAAACTATAAGGTGTCCACCCACAAGGCGGACAGACAACCTTATAAAGATCGTCGGCAGACGCGGGATGCAGGTCGCCTCCGACAGGTATTCATGGAAGTCCAAGGGAGAGGCCTATGCCCAACAGTGGACGTCTTACGGTGGAAATGATGATTAAAGTAAACGATCGATGTACAAATGTACTTAATCACGACTTATTTGCATGCTGTTCCATTAAAATTCAGGCTTATTCTAGATAAAGCTGATAAGCTCGTATCAAGATAAGACTTGTCTCTTATCATGAAGGTACCTACTTCGGACTATGTGCATTAAATTGTTTTCGTTCTCAATACAATATCATATAAATTAAACTAATTTAAAAAAATTTAAAAAATTAAATTAATCATTATTCATCATCATTTTTTCCATTATTCAACATCATCATTTCAGCCATAGGACGTCTTTTTCTGGATATAAACCTCCCATTCGGACCTCCAAGCATACCTTGGAAGCTTGGTATTTATAGTTTTTCATGATGGGGTATTTGCCATAATCGCCATGCTTGGTAGGTGGGTATGGTATATTTCGATAAAATATTTTTGTCTGAAAACAACAGTATTTATCATAGTACTACAATATTTTACCCGTGGAACAGCCATGCTGACGCACAAAGTGGGCCAGCTCATCCGAAGTGTTACCGCGGGCTCACAGAATATTCAGCGTGAAATGGTAGTTGTACTTGAAATGGTGGTTCTCTTAATAATGCCACTTAAGCGGCGTTAAAAGCCGGCAACATAAACAATGCGCGGACGGTGGCGCGCTTGGCCACGGGCGGTGGTATTATCTTACCATATAGGAGACCTACCCGCTCCGTTGTCCGCTATACCATACCAAATTGCCGGAATATTGCAGTTCGAGTTCTTAAACGTGTATGTACATTATGTGAACAGTTTAAAGAATTTTGAGATTCCCAATTGTGAAATGTATTATTTAACGACTTACAGTCGCATCCAGTTTTTTAATTAATTTAATTAATTACATTTAATTTAATTAATTGCAATTAATTGTTTCAGCATATTATTGTTGCATAGAAACATTCTAGCTAATTTTTTCCCGTATTACTTAAACTAGAAAACGTTTTGTTTCTAAAAACGGTTATATTAGCACATACTATGCTAATAAAGCAAAACCATTACTAATCAGTCACAAAGATGCTGTCACATAACTAGTTTTTGTGAAACTTCTCAACCTTAATCTCAGCATATTTAACATAGAGCCGAATTCATTATCACGACGGCCACTCTATTATTTTGTAGAGAGTAATCACATATAATAGTTGAACGACGTTCATTCGATTGAGTGTATGGGATACAACATTTTAATAAATATACGTAATAATTATAACGAAAACAGAGTTTCACCACTTATCCTAAATAGTGCTATCTCTATCAATCATATTATCAGGTTTCGTGTCTATCCGATATTTATCATACGTAACTTTGTAATTCTACAAGACGTTCGTGCTTTAGCAACAATTATATACGAAAAACAGTGAAAATGACGCCAAATGCTATACGAAGTACACAGAAAATACATTTCAAAACTGAATCGGAGTATACAATGAAATCAATAAGGTTTCTGCTATTATCAATAACCACCATGTTCGTTGTAAGTATTTGTTTATATTATTTCAATAATCATCACAACATATTCCTAATTTATTTAGATTTTTTCATATAAATAAATTACATAAGATATAATCCATAATAGGTTATAAATATCTAAGGAAATGGATTTTTGAACAAAATTAAGAAATAATTTACGATTAATATTAAAAACTACCAAATGTTTATTTATTAGGATTTCGGTAGTTGAAAAGCCGCTACTAAATCGATGCACAATATTAAGTTAATATAGGTAATATAGGTAATAATAGTTTATTAGAGCCACGCTGAAGCATATGCTGGCTCGTCCGAAGTAATACCACGGGCTCACAGAATACTCAGCGTGAAACAGTACTTGTAATGTGTTTAGCAGAGTGAGTGAGGATATCGAAGGCCCTTAAAAGTGCCTCTTAAGCGGTGTAAACAGCCGGCAACACAACTAATGCGCGGACTTTGGCGTAGTTCATGGGCGGTGTTCTCTTACCATATAGGAGACCTACCTTCTCCGATGTCTGCTATATAATAAAAAATAAAAAAATAGCTGGGTTTATTTCTAATTATAATACCATTTATAAATAATACCATTTTTTCAGATAATAGCTGGTCTAATGATTGTACTGGGAATATCAGTATATAGGCACTACCACAACTTCTCCTTCTTCTACGAGACAGCAAAAGCCGGTAGATTTGTAACACCATCTTTGCTCTGCGTACTTTTCGGTATAGGACTATTAATAGTAACGTTATTTGGGTTCTTCGGTAGTCTGAAACAGAGCACGTGTATGGTAAACCTGGTAAGACGATTTTTTTAAATGATTTTACACATAAAATGGGAAATTTAAAAAAAATTAATATCTGTTGGTAAACGTTTAGGAAATTCACCTAGAATAAGTGGCTAACCGATGGTCGCCTAACTTTAAGGAATAGGGACGCCCTTTATTGATAATCCTCAAATTATGAAGGTAGCTGATTCTATTGAGTGGTGCGCACAAAATATCTTAAAAGATATACATGATAGTAATTTCCTCAGCAAAGGGAATTAAGGTTTGAACACAGCCATGTAGTAAAATTTCTAATCTCAGCTACATTTTATTTGTCTATGAAATATTCTTATTTATCATCACCATATGATTTTTAAATCCTCTAATTCATTTGTTACAATGAAAAGAATATATAATATATATATATATAGGAACTCTTATCTCACTTAAATAAATAATTTCAAAGAAATGTAATTAAGAAAGAAAGTGGTTCAAGGTCACTGCGTTTCCTATGTTTTTCTCGAAACTTAAATCTGTTAAAGAAAGAGAAAAAGTAGTTTAACCAGTCATGAAACTAAATTTCATTTCTGTTGAACACGATCCTAAGAATCAGTGACGGTGTTTAAAGTAATGTTGTAAACAAGTGACTTACAATTACGAACAATAGATTGTAAATAATTAAATGTCATATTAATTTCATGCTATCTCTGTTATACTTATTATATTTTCTACTTATCTCTATTTAAATACATCATAAAAGTCTTAGATTTCTGTAAATGATTTTAACAATTAAAAATTATACATTTGGAAAACGCATCCCTACTGAATTATTATGATTCAACCATATTAAATGTCATATGGCTTTGCAAATTTAAAATTTATAACTTATTAATTAGCTACTTATATATACACACGATATACGTATATTGTGTGTCGTTAAAAGCCGGCAACACAACCAATACGTGGACTGTGGCGCGGTTGTCTAAGGGCGGCGGTGTTCTTTTACCTTATAGGAGATCCACCTACTCCGTTGTCAGCTATACAACAAAAAATCTAAGTAAGAAGTAAGATATTTCGACCATATAATCTAAATGAATAGCATGATAAGCATGAACATTTTTCAGTACGCTTTCTTCCTGATTCTAATGGTTATATTGAAAGTTGTTGTGGTGATTTTATCTTTCACCCTCAGCGCAGATGAGCTCTTTGGATATATTAGAATTCCTATCGAACAATACGTTGAAGACTCTGAAATTACCATTGAAGTGGACATTTTGCAAACAACGGTGAGCGAGCTATTACATATCTTGTTATTTTTGTGGCATCGCAATTCATTTGATCACCGTAAATAGAATTTTCGTAGTATTTACCTCGTTATACGAAATGAGAAAATCGCATCCAATCCAACCGAACCATTATTTTGATAACAGAAATCGTGGATTAGATTAGCAAATGCAGTTTTAGATAATTATTAAATAAAGCAGAAGCTTCTACCCGTTAGAGAGCCTTGCTGAAGCATATGCTGACGCACTAAATGGGCCGGCTCGTCTGAAGGGATACCACGGGCTCACAGAATACTCAACGTGAAACGGTACTTGTATTGTGTTTCGCAGAGTGAGTCAGGATATCGGAGGCCTTTATAAATGCCGTAAAAAGCCGGTAATACGACCAATGCGCGGACTATGGCGCGGTTATCCATGGGCGCGGAATTCTCTTACCATATAGGAGACCCACCTGCTCCGTTGACCACTATACTATAAAAAATAAACATTATTTTGATAAAAGAAATAGTGGATTAGATTAGCAAATGCAGTTTGAGATAATTATTAAGTAAAGCAGTAGATTGTATTCCTATTGGATAGAGTACACGAAGGTAAAGTTATGTTAAATATTTTCAGCTGAATTGTTGTGGCAGTACATCGTACAATGACTACGCTGGAATGAACTTCACAAGCGACCACAACACAGTGGTGATTAGTAGCAACCCAGACTTGGTCGTCGTCCCAGCGTCATGCTGCGTCGCCAGGGGTGATGTTTACTGCATTAGAATCAGAAACACTGGCTGCCAGGATGCTCTAGTTAAAATGCTTAAACAAAACTCTACTGTCATCGGTGTTCTTGGAGTTTCTGTCACATTTATTCAGGTTCTTTAGATTACAAATTAAAATTATTTTAACAGGAATCTAATAATGATAAATCTTAACGATAAGGAGAAAAACTAATTCGGCGCTGTATTTCTGACGTGATAAATTTAATCTTTCCTTGCTTTGGAATTATTGTTTGAAATACTATATGAATGCTGTCTTGGTAACTGGATGAGCATTAACCATTATTATGCATTTACTAGTATGTGCTCATTGATGGACCTACTTAGACCAATTGATTTACAATCATTTCATGTATGGCTTATCAACATAGATTTTAAATATGTAAAAGTATGTATGGGTAATCACAATAAAATATTTCTTTAGTTGTGATTGAATTTCAGATGTGTAAGGCGAACTATTCATATTGTGAAGGATTTTTTAATATTAACATAAATATACAATTTTTCAGGTACTTGGTATAATATTTGCATTACTGTTAGCAAAATGCATTCGTAAGATGAAAAGTGAGAAAGCTCTAATACAGTGGAAGATAAGAGAGAAAATGATAATAGAACATAAATCAGAAGAAGCAGCTGATAATATTGTCTATATTGGTCATACAGAATCCAGTCATGCTTAGAACACTATGTTTTTTGAGATAAAGTATTTTATTAATTATTAAAAAATTATGAAACAAATTTTATTTTAGATGCATCTATAATCACAAAAGTAAACTAAAATAATAAATAAATACTATATTTTTCTATAGTCTAGATACTTTGTTCACAATCAACAAGATTATGATCCCAAAAGTATTTTCCTTTCTGTCGAATTTTATCCCCAATGTTTTCATGTGGTCCATTAATTAAGTATGGTGGAGTGAATTCCCTGTAAGCAATGCAAACTCTTCGTGATACAATATCTTCTCTGAGAATACAATGTTCCCAATAGTACCTAGGCTCTCCATACATAACTGCTAACGACCTTCTGAAATAAAATTAGTAACATTTTAGTGATGAAATTAAGTAATTAAAAGCTATTATATTAATCTTAATCTCATCAAAAAGCATAAAGCATGTTGGTTAAAATCCAAGCTAATAAATTGAATAAAAATTTGAATACAAAATATAAGTTCTTTCCAAATTCAGTTTCTCAATTGCACATTTTGTTGAAATATAAATATATTGCACAATATTACATACCTTATCATCGGTATTCTTACTACCACATCTAATGTATTCAGTGGTTTACATGCATCAAGCATACTTTTACTACAATTTTTAAAATCTAAATTAAGGCTTCCATCTTCCAATATTACTGGTGGATATTCTTCAGCACATGATAAATTATATTTTTTTGTATCTCCTTTATAAGGCTTCATTGTTAGAATAGTATCAGACAAACAATTAATGGTAAGTATTCTCTCACCCCAAACCCAACAATCATCTATGTGTGGATCTATAGATGCGCCTTTACTAGGATCATATTCTAAAGAACATTGTTCAATAACATCATAACCCTTTAAAATATCAATGGCATTAAATCTATCCTGAAGATATTTGGAAAAAAGGGGAAAGCCGTTAAATTTACCCGGAACTATTTTTCTTTTCTTAAAGTTCGTTTTTGGTCCAAAGTTTTGTTTACGCCGACCACTCTGAGATATATCCCATGGCATCTCATCAATGTTTCTCATTAGTTCACATTCTTCATCTTTTGAAATAAAATCCAATATAATGTATATACCGGGGTAGACAATAGGCTGACCTACGTGATTTGGGTGTTCTTTATATAAATCGCCATCCCAGCCTGGCCAAGCTAAATTGCAGAATGGGCAATAAACATATCCCTTACTCTTGTCGAGATCTACGTAAGGTTTGAAATCATCAGCGCCATAATGTGTTTCACATATTAAACACGTCCGAGCACCTTTACAACCGCAAGGACGAGGCTTCATTATGTTAGTTTTTGTATATTATTTTTATATATATATAGAAAATGTAATGATTCCCACCTTATATTATATTAGACACTTAGTTTTAATATTTCAAATATCTTATGTCATTTGTAGTATTCTAGTTGACAGTCGTGTGTACCGGCTCAAGCCACAGCCACTCGTAATCCGAAATTCACAGAGTCTATCCATTGCCGTAGAAAAATCTTAAAAATAATACATTACAATAAAATTTAATTGAAGTCACGTTGACCCCAATTTTTATATCTAAAGCTATTATTAATGAAAGTTTCTCGAAAATAGTTTATATACACTTATATTACTCTGTCGTTTTTGAGTTGAGTACCTAATGTGAGGATTTTATAAGTGTATTATAAAATTTTATCTAATACGAATAATCGCTAAGTTAAAACTTATTATTTCAAAGTTTATAAGGAACTAGCTGACCCAAAGCTGGCAAAAGTTGTTTTATAGAAAAAAATATTAAAGTAGATAATAAATATCGCTATTTAAGTAATCATAGTGGATAAAGGTAAAAGAATGAACTAGTAAGATTGTATGTACTATTCGATTCTGAATCATAAAAAATCGCACAAAAAATAAAAAATGTTTTGGGTTACACTAGCTTTGCTATATTGGGGTATGAAAAATCAAAAATATATTTTGCACAAGGAACACGGGTTGATAAGAGGTGATAAATTATTTACTTAGCTCATTGCTTTTCCTAGTGTTAGTAAGTGAGGTCCATCACATCGACAACACCAGATTTAACAAAATATAGGTAAATAGATTTAACTAACATTTATATTTATAATATTTTGTTCTGGAAAATAATTATTCATATCTATTTTGATATTTACAATGTATCGTAACAGAAACTGAATATCAATACATACATAAACCACATGGCCCTGCTCAGTTGATATATTAAACAATATGGGCGGATGTCACAACGCCCCTTTTTAAATAATATTTTCCTAGATTATTACTGAGATTATTCGGTGTTCACTTCACCTCTTAGTTGAACGTCGCGTCTGTTCTAACAGACGATGGTGAATTTTGTGTTAAAATTTTTACTTTTAACACTTTGTATAATACATTCAAATAGTGATATTTATCCAAATAGACCTAAAATTAAATCATCGGATGGTGATCTAATACTTGAATCTGCATATAATAGAAACATTTACCTAAAACCAAATGGGCCTAAATCTAAAGTTTTTGTTGGGAATATTAATTTGTTGAACATTAACATTACAAGAGATGAAGACACTTGGAAACCATCGATTGCTTATAGCGATCGACAAAATATTGGTGATTTTAATGACATAATAAGAAGACTTGAAAACTTAGAGACTGCGGGCACAACCTTACCTTCAAGGGTTTCTTTAAATATAACGTATTTGACACGAAGAATAAATACATTAAGTAATAGGGTACGAAATCTGCAAGCACTAATTAATAGAATAGGAAGGGATGAATGCCAATCACATCCGTGCGAAAATGGAGGTACATGCTTAAATCTAGCCAATGGTTATTATTGCTTATGCCCGACCAATTGGAAGGGATCAAGTTGCGAAGAAGATGTCAACGAGTGCAAATATTACGCGGGTTCAGATTTAGGGTGCCAAAATGGTGCTACCTGTATTAATACTCCTGGCTCGTATGAATGTATCTGTAAACCTGGATGGTATGGAATCCACTGTACTAGAAAGGAAAGGAATTGTACTGGAAACGATTTTGAAATCTGCGGTCATGGCACCTGCTTACAAGTTAATACTGGGATTGGTATAAAATGTCTCTGTGATCAGGGATGGACAACAAATGATACTAGCATTGCATGTCTCACTGATGTTAATGAATGTTTGTCATCACATGGGCCTCGCTGTTCTGTCAATCCAGCTGTCGATTGTATAAACATTCCAGGATCATTTGTATGTGGTCACTGTCCTACTGGATATGAAGGAGATGGATTTATTTGCCGTGATATAGATGAATGTGTTACTTTACCAAATGGTGGATGCAGTTTGACTCCTAGAGTATCTTGTTACAATACAATGGGTTCACGGCTCTGTGGTCCATGTCCACCTGGCTTCGAAGGAGATGGTGTTACTTGCGTATGGAAAGGTTCATGCAGTATCAACGGCGGTGGATGCCATCCGTTAGCTCAGTGTATTGAAATACCTGGCTTTGGAGGACAACGAGTGCAATGCATTTGTCCAAAAATAATGTCTGGTGATGGCATTGGGCCCAATGGATGCTTAATATCTTCCGATAATGTTAATAATAATAGTACAGGATGTGATAATAATCGATGCGGCATCCACGGTGTGTGTCGTCAACTACATTCTGGATACACATGTATATGTGATGAAGGATATCAGGGAGTCCATTGCGATATACCGACTGAAATATGCTCTAACAACCCTTGTTTAAATGGAGGAACTTGTAAAAGCGATAGAAAATCTACAAGAAGGTTTCGGTGTGAATGTACGGCTATGTTTACAGGTGATTTGTGTCAGCTCCGAGTGGAAACGTGTGGTGGTGTTCTCGACGCAGAAGAAGGTAGTATAATTTATCCTCCTAATAATACTACATATAGGGCAAATGCACGATGTGCATGGGTAATACATACAGTCGCAGAAAAAGTTATTAATGTTACCTTTAGTAAATTTCTATTAGAACATCATGCTGATTGCTATTATGACTTTGTTCAAATTCATGACGGCAGGAATTCTGCTAGTCAATTAATAGGTAGATTTTGTGGTTCCGATTTACCAAAAGGCGGCAACATTATATCTAGCCATAACAATTTATATTTTTGGTTTCGTTCCGACCAAACCATATCCGGAGAGGGTTTTGCATTGCATTGGAATAGTATTAGTCCAATTTGTGGCGGACTTATAAATGCTAATAAACACGGCAGTATTAACTCCCCGGGTGCTCCTGGTCCTTATCCTCCCAACAGAGATTGTTTTTGGCATTTAAACACGGATTTAGGAAAAAGATTACAGTTGCATTTCTATCAATTAGATTTGGAAACACACCCAAATTGTAGTTATGATTATTTAGCTATATATGATGGAATACACAATACGGATCCGTTGCTAGGTAAATATTGTAACTCCTCTCAACCTGCACCCGTGCAGTCAGCTAGCCCCGATATACTTATTCACTTTCATTCCGATGTTTCCGGATCTGGTAAAGGCTTTCAAATAACCTATGCTCCAATAGAAGGTGTGCCAGGGTGTGGTGGTTTATATACAGCAGAGAAAGGAGAGTTAAATTCACCAAGTTATAATGAAAAATATCTTACTAATCTTTTATGTGATTATAAAATCAAAACTAGCGCAGAAACAAAAATACGGCTTACGTTTAAATCCTTTAACATTGAGAAATCTATAACTTGTAGATTTGATTATGTTGTAATTTATGATGGCCCAAATGAGGATTCCAAACAGGTAGGCAAATTCTGTGGTAATAGAATTCCTAAGACCTACACATCATCTTCCAACACTTTATTTATTCGATTTAAATCAGATCAGAGTTTATCATTTGGAGGGTTTAAAATAACATATGAATCTGTGTGTCAAAAAACAATAGTGGGAGATAGTGGAATTGTTAAGTCTCCGGGTTATCCTTTTAAATATCCAAAAAATACAATTTGTGAATATGTTATACAAACGCACCCGGGAAGAGTTATACAATTGACGTTTCAAGACTTTGATATAGAAGACAATCGGTTTTTTAATTGTGGATACGATTATGTAGAACTTCGTGATGGACCGACATCGAACTCTTCATTGTTAGGTAAATTTTGCGGAGGGCCTCATCATAGACCGCCCATACTAACATCCACATTTAATTACTTTTATATTGGATTCCATTCAGACATGTCTATATCGGGTACCGGTTTTTTCGCTAATTATACAACCTTAAATATAGCATGTGGAGGAATTTATAGAGAAATGACAGGCCTTATTGACTTTCCTGTTTCCGGAAATTATAGAAACGATCAGTCGTGTACATGGCTCTTGATTGCGCCTGAAGGAATGCACATTAAATTAACCTGGAATCGATTTGACATTGAGACAGAGACTTCTTGTGACAATGATTATCTAGAATTGATAGAGATTGATGCTGAAAATGTAAACGGCACAAGCTTGGGAAAATTTTGTGGTAGGACTGGAGGTATGCCTCCAGCATTAACGTCCGTAACAAATCAACTTATGATGAAGTTTAAATCAGATGGTGCTTTAAATGGGCTTGGATTTTCTGTTTCATATAGTTTCTTAGATGAAAATACTAATGCATGTGGAGGTACTTATATTAAAACTAGCGGTAGCTTCCATTCTCCAGGATGGCCCAACAATTACCAACCTAATAAAGATTGTACGTGGATAATTTCTGTGCCTATAGGTCAACAAGTAGCTTTAAATATTAAAGATTTTGATCTAGAAATGCCTATAAGAGAAAAATGTGACTTAGGAGATTATTTGGTTATCAGAGATGGTTCATCTGTAGAGGCTCCTTTACTTGCTAAACTTTGTGGCACTATAAACTCCAAACGTATTACATCCACGGCTCATAATATGTACATTAAATTTCATTCTGATTTTTATTTATCTGGGAAAGGATTTAGCATAGAATGGGATGGAACACTAAGAGGCTGTGGTGGCACATTGACAAGTGTAACTGGTTCAATATCGTCCCCTAATTACCCTCAAAATTATAATGACGATGCAGAATGTTTTTATAAAATTATTACCAGTAGTGGGTCGCGGATACGCATTAAACTTACTGATATTGATTTGGAACATTCAAGAAATTGTAAGAATGATTATGTGGAAATATATGATGGACCTAACATTTATGCGTCAAGTTTGGGTAAATTTTGTGAAATACATAGTAATTATACAAATATTGAAACTACGAGCAATAGCGCTTTTATTAAATTTAGATCGGATGTATTTATAGGTAGTAAAGGCTTTTTCCTCAATTATGAAACAATTTGTGATACAAATATTACTGGTAGTTATGGTGTGATTGAAAGTCCTGGTTATCCTAACAACTACCCCCTTAATTTTAATTGTCTTTGGACCATTACTGTAGGGATGGGTAATAAAATCAACATTACCTTCACACATTTTGATATCTATTCTTTTTCATTTAGACAACCATATAGAAGTTTCTATTGGAATAGGTATCACAATTCTCTACAAAGACGACCTTTTTACTCAAATCGTACACCTCTAACAATAGATCAGTGTGAAGCTTATCTACAATATAAAGAAAAAAATGAAGAAAAATATTCCGACAAATATTGTGGCACTTCAGCTCCACCAGCAATAACAACAAAAAGTAATGTATTGCAACTTAATTTTGTTAGTGGGTATTTTACTTCTGCTAGTGGATTTCGTATTGAATGGGTGAAAGATGGATGCGGTGGATACCTTACTAAACATGTCGGGACTATTGAATTAGACAAAAAATTAAAATATTCTTATGGCGGGCTAGAATGTGAATGGAATATAGAAACCGCTCCAGGTACCAGAGTGAATGTCGTATTAAGTGAAATATTAGTTGAAGAGACAAGCAATTGCACAACTGATGGAATTGAATTTTATAATGGACAAAATAGTTTATCTCCTTTGATAGCCAAAATATGCCATCAAGGTTTTCATACTATTCAATCCACTAGTAATTTTATGTTTGTGAAATTTGTTAAAAAGTCATCATTAAGAGATTTCTATTTTTTAGCAAATTATGATTCATATGCAACTGGATGTGGTGGACATATAAATGCTCGAACTGGTACAATTATGTCTGAAAATTACCCGAAAAATTATGATAATAATATAGATTGTTTTTGGTATATAGCTGTACCAAATAACCATAGAATTGAATTAAATTTTCTGGATCTTGATCTTTATTCGGTGTACGGTAAGAGAGGTGATTGTGGAGATTCCATTAAAATCTATGACAATACGATGATAAGGAATACTAATTATACCCACCTTATTTGCCCAAATTCAAATGTATCCCAAATAATGACAAACACTTCTAACGTGATATTACAATTTACATCAGATTTCTTTGGAACGGCAAAAGGGTTTAAAATTAATTTTACTACTTCATGTGGAGCTATTATAGATGCAAAATATGATGGAGTTATAACTAATGATCGCTTCTTAAATCAAAATCTAAAAAATTGTACTTGGGTTATTTCGTCATCAGATCTAGGACAAAAAATAAGATTTAGTTTGGAACACATATCAATTCCACGTAATTTAGATATTGTGTCAAATAAGGAATGCCCATCATCTTTTGTGAAAGTTTTTGATGGAAGTGATATAAATGCTCCAGTTATTGCGGAGTATTGTGGTTATAAAGTACCAAATACAATTGTTAGTCATGGTAGCGCACTAACTATTATGCACGGAACATACGGTACTACTCTTGCTGGTTCTTTTACAGCGCACTATACAACTTTATCAAGCGCATGTGGAGGCTCGATATCATCTGAAGAAGGTTCAATTGCATCACCAAATTTTCCTCTTTCTTATCCTCTTGGAACTGACTGTGAATGGACGTTACAAGCTGCTGCCGGAAACAGAATGTATATCACCTTTGAAACATTTAATCTTATTTATTCTGACCGATGCAATGAAGACTACTTAGAAATACGTGAAGATGGTGGGGGCGGTCGATTATTGGGTGTTTATTGCGGTGAAACTATACCAATAAATACAACCAGTGCTACATTACTCTACCTCAAATTTCACAGTGGTTACGAAAGCTCGAGTACTGGGTTCTTAGCGCATTTTGGAATTTTGCATAACAATGAAATAACTGACAAATCGCATGGAGATATTTCGTCACCTCTCTATCCCCATACTTATAATAGAGAAGGAGAATTTTCTTGGAGAATTATTGGAAAAATAGTTGGAAGCCTAACTTTGATTATTGATGAATTAATCATTCAAAAATCTGGGGAAGTATGTGATAGTAAACTAATTATTTATGATGGATATGATGAGGAAGCACCAATACTCGAGTCTGTTTGTGGTATTATAAAAAATAACGATAAAATAATTAAGGCAAGTGGTTCAATTGTATATATATTATTTACTATTTCTCAATCGGATATTGAGTCTAAATTCCACTTAAGGTGGTCACAAAATGATTTAACAGAGGTCGAAACAGTTAACAAATGTGGTAATAATGAGAGCCAAATTATTTCTGCTGGTCAAGCAATTTCGTTTCATTCTCCGAATTATCCCAATGAGTATGGTGATAATTTACTCTGTGAATGGATATTTGAAGCAACGGAAGGCCACCATTTGCAATTACGTTTTAATGATTTTAAGTTGGAAGAAACCGCTGCTTGTTTTGCAGATCATCTATCTATTTTTTCTCGGGCTTTAAATAAAGAATGGTCAACAATAAAAGATAGAATTTGTTTAGAGGAACATATAAAAGAAGCATTTGAAGTATCGCAGCTACTTAAAGTTGTATTGGAAACAGATTTGTCAAGCGGTGAGAAAGGTTTTAGCGCCAAAGTTAATTCAAAATGCGGTGGAGTTTTAAACAAAATTTCCGGAACAATCGAATTTTCTTGGAATGACCGGTATTTTGAAAAAAATATTATTCGATGCAACTGGTCAGTAAAAGTTCGACCTGGACGCACAGTAAAATTAAATTTTGAACATTTTAATATAACCAATGAACAAGAATGTAATCAATATGTTATGATTCGAAACGGTGAAAGTTTTGAGTCCCCTATGTTGGGTATAGGCAAATATTGTGGTTACGAACAGGAAAAGAGAGACAGTATGATATCGTCAAGCAATGCTATTTATGTTACTTATGTTAATAATGTTGCTTATGTAGATAAGAGTTTTGAAACATTTAAGTTACATTTCGAAGAGAAAAATATTGAGTGTGGATTGTCTTCAGTTCTGGACAGCGATAAAAAATGGGAAGTTATCTCATCTCCAAATTATCCATCTGTACCGATGCCATACTCAGAATGTATATGGACATTCTCAGGGCCACCAGGAGAAATTTTAAGAATCGATTTCATTGATAGATTTGATATTGACGGCAAAGATGATTGTAAAGATGAATCTCTAGAGATACATAATGGTGCTTCTATATATGCTCCACTTATTGGAAAATATTGCGACACTAAACCCGGAACAATTAAATCAAGAAGCAATTCTCTTTATTTAAAATATACAACTTTATTAGCTGAGCCAAGGAATGGCTTCAAAGCAAATATTTCTATTGATGTATGTGGGGGTACTATAATTGCTGATTCAGGTGAAATCACTTC